>JAJOOR010005892.1:0-22748 GCA_036250505.1 Solanum acaule | reverse complement strand
TACTCGTAGCGGAGGGGGTTTGATCCATGTTATCGGTATGCTAGTCATTTGTTGGATATTTGCTTCACTAGCTTTGCATATGCTCCTCCAGGTTCCCCCTATATTTATTTTATTGAATTGTTTCTGGGTCACCTGCAAAATGAAGTTAACAATATTAGAGTTGGTTCTGTATCTAGAGGGTCTAGTTCCTTCAAACTTATTACAACATCTTGATTTCCAAAGTTCCCAACAAATAACTTGAGGAAGAATTTTAACGATGTAGTCGGAGATAGGATTGATGGATTTGTAATTCCACCAGCTAAGGAGAATCATTTTGAGATTATTTTCATTGATTCCTATGCCCAGCGGACCAGCAAAGTATCTCCAGATACTCTTTGCGAAGTCACCTTCACAAAAGAGGTGTTGCACATCTTCTAAATCAATTCTAGCATGAGAAGTAGTGCAGCAGTAACAATTGGGTTCGAGGGTAATGCCCATCCGTGCCACTCGATCATCAGTTGAGAGCTTATTAGTAACGGCTCTCCACACTAGAAAAGCCATTTTAAAAGGAATTTCTTTTCTCCAAAGTTTGCCATAGAAGTTGTTGACTTCTTTTTTTTGCCTTAAGTTATCCCAAGTAGACGCAGAGGAGAATTGCCCTGAGTTGGATAGTTTCCAGATGGCCCTGTCATTCTTGTTTTCATCTAACGTAATACCTATGGAGTAGAGTTTGTCCTTGATCTCATTAGTAGGCTTGGAGGTGAAGATATCCCAATTCCAAGTTCTTCTATTGAGGACTTCTCTAAGGTTTACGTCTGGAGGGGTAAAATCCACTGGCATGTGCTTGTATATAGGCCCCCATGAGCACCACTTATCATACCAAAAGGAGACCTCTCCTTTGCCAATTTTCCACTCTATATGAGACTCCATCTCATCTTTGATGTCGCAGATCGCTTTCCAATTCTGGGAATCTCCTTTTTTCCAAGAAGCATTTGAAGGGTGAGAATTATGACAATATTTGGCTAACATAAAAGAGCTCCAAAGGGATTTGGAAGTTCTGATATTCCACCACTGTTTAGCTCTAAAAGCTTTGCTAGAATCAGTGATGCTTCTAAATTTAGCTCCTCCTTCAATATAAGGATAGCATAGACTATTCCATGATGCCCAATGGTATCTTCCAGCATTTTCCTGCCCTGACCAGAAGAATCTAGCCACAAATTTCTCTATAAGATCCAACGTACCTTTCGGTGGGTTAACAGCAATCAAAAGATGGACAGGTAGTGCCAGGAGCACGTGTTTAATGATGATAGCTCTACCTCCCATTGAAATTAGTTTAGTATGCCAACCCCTGATCTTACCAATTATGTTGTTCACAATGTCAGAATAATACTCAATTTTTTTCTTCCCTGTGGTTAGAGGGCACCCTAAGTATTTAATGGGGAATTTTTGGTATCGCATCCTTGTGATTCTGCTCATTCTGTTGATAACGACTTGCTTGGTGTTGGGGCTCATTGAGATGCAACTCTTATTTTTGTTAATGAGCTGCCCAGACACCTTTTCATAGATGGCTAAGGTGTTGAGGACCCTTCTCATGCTTCTTATGCTTCCGTTGCAGAAAATAATGGTATCATCTGCAAAGGAGAGATGATTGACATTAGGACAACGGTTATTCATATAAAAAGAGGTGTACCCAACAGAATTGTATAGATTATTCATCAATTTAGAAAGAAATTCTGCAGTAAGAATAAAAAGAGATGGAGAGAGTGGATCCCCTTGTCTTAGACCCCTCTCTGACTGAAAGAATCCATGTCTTTTCCCGTTAACTAGAACAGAGTACCAATTGTGAGATATGTAATTATGAATCAGGTTGGTCCACTGTTCTCCAAAGCCTAGTTTCCGGAGGATCCTCTTCAAGTATTCCCAAGACACTCTATCGTAAGCTTTTGTCATGTCGAGTTTCATCACCACATTGCCACCCCTGTTAGGTTTGTTGATATCACTGATGATTTCTTGAGCCAGCAAAATGTTTTCCGAGATAGATCTTCCTTTTATGAAACCACTTTGGTTCTTGGAGATGATCCTAGGAAGGATACTAGAAAGTCTGTTGTTAAGCATTTTGGAAATAATTTTAGAAAACACATTACAAAGGCTAATGGGTCTAAGATCTGAAAAGCTTTGAGGGTGATCAATCTTGGGAATCATAACAATGCAGGTGTGGGTATAGAACTTGGTGAGGGTGGCTCCTTTGAAAAAAGAAATTATAGCATTATGGACATCGAGAGAAATAATACTCCAACACTTATGGTAGAACATTCCACTCAATCCATCAGGCCCAGGCGAGCTGTTAGGATCAATAGAGAAAACAGTATCTGTCACTTCCTTGAGCTCAGGGAAGGCATTAATCATAAGGTTATCTTGCTCCGAGATGCAGCTATCAACACAATCTAGGGAACTGAAATCAGTATTGGTAGAATCTTGAGCAAACAGGTTCCGATAGTAATTCACCGCTCCATTTGCTATAGCATCAGTGTCTTCCAGCCAGTTATCATTATCATCTTGGATTCTTCTGATATTCAACCTCCTTCTTTTATCTTTAATGGTAGCATGGAAATAGGCTGTGTTAGCATCTCCTTCATTGAACCATTTAACTCTAGCTTTTTGGCTTAGAATGGAATCCTGAATCTTAAGATATCTGGTAAAAATAGCTTTATGCTTGGAGAGTTCACATCTGTTCTCAGGAGAATTATCGGTAATACATTTCTCCTCTAAGTCTCTGATAAGTTTTTCCAACCTCTTAGGTTCTTCATAAATATCCCCAAACGTCTCTCTCGACCATCCACTAAGAGTTTTAGTGGTGTTCTTGATTTTCTGTTGAAGAATGTAAAGAGGGTTGCCTTGGATGGTGATATTCCAGCTGTTCCGAACAGTCTGTAGAAAATTAGGGTGGTCAGCCCAAAAGTTTAAAAACTTGAAATACTTAATACCTTGAGATTGGTCCTGCAAAAGATCTACAAGCAGAGGAGCATGATCCGAGCAGGTTCTAGAGAGGTGGATAACAGAGGTGTTATTAAGGTTGTCAAACCAACTATCGTTATAGACAAGCCTATCAAGTCTCTTCCAGATGGTATGAGGAGGATCTCTATGATCGCACCACGTAACTTTCGGACCTGTGAAACCAGCATCCTGTAGCCCACACTCATTTAAACAATCAATAAAATCTGTGCTTTCCTCCAACCTGTGAGGTCTACCTCCAATTTTTTCCTCTCTGGTAGAAATAACATTAAAATCGCCAATGACTCCCCACGGATCATGGATATTGGCTGCCATAGTTCTAATATCAGCCCACAATTCTCTCCTCAGCACTTTCGAGCATTTTGCATAAACAACCGAGAGATAGAAAGAAGTGCAGCTGTTATGATCCACTTTAATATGGACATGTTGTTCCTTATCTTGGAGGATGGTAATGTTAATGTCGTTGGTCCACATAAGCCAAATTTTGTTAGAACAATTGTAGAAAGCTCGGTTCATACCCATTTTCCTTTTGAATTTGTCAATCTTACTATTGTCTACCTTCGGTTCTTGGAGGCAGATAAGAGGAAGCTGATATTGGTTTTTGAGAGTTTGGAGTCTCTCAATAGAACCTTTGGACCCTATACCTCTAATATTCCAGGAGAGGATCTTAACCATCGGAAACAGTAGGATTGGGGTTGTTTTGCTCCTCCATAGAGGATAACTGAGTGGAGTTACTGAAGAATTGACTTCCTCCAATTTGGTCTTGATTTCTTGGGGATAGATTGTTATACTGGGCTATTTTATGTTGCCCTTGGTTTATCTTACTATGATTCGTGTCTGTCTGCTTCCCACTGGTGCTTCCTCTTATGAGTTCATCATCAGAAATAGAGGTTTCCATATCTTCTTCCTGGTATTTTTTAGTCATCTCTTGTGGTTGTTTTGGCTTGTCCCCTAGGGTCATGATCAGATCCTGCGGTTGTTCCTTTATTGCATCCGGTGGATCTGGTTCCAACACTTGTTCTCTTATATTATCATCTTCCGTGTGGTTGGCCCCACTAGGTAGATTGATAGGGATCCAAGCTACGGTCTTATCAACTTTATTATGCTGCCCTTCTCCTTCCAAAAACACTCCAGTAGGTATGGTGATTTTGCTTTCAAACCTTTGCTTTTTGCCTAGGAGAATTTTTATGGGATTGCCTACATTGGGTTTTGAGAATTCATCATTTTCTTGAACATGTTTCACCACATTCTCTTGAGAAGTTTGGTTATCCTTTATGTTGTGTCTGATTCTGAGGTTATGACGATGTCTTATAGTTTTCTCGCTCTGTCTTTCCTTTGTCTTAGTGGCTTGAGCTTTGTCCCATCTGGTATTCTCAGCTTCAGTAATAGTGATCTGCAACTTGTTTTGGTTTTGTCCTTCTCCAGATCCCCCTTCTTTTATGTCCATATTCACCTCCATGTCTAAGTCAGTTAGTTTGTTGAAGGCGTTGCTATTTTGTTTATCGCATATGTTGACCCCTGTAGTCTCTTTCTTTTCCACATTGTCGCCTGAGGACGTTGATGATATGAGTCTCTTGTCATTGATTTTCCCTCTATTCTTCTTATTTTCCACCTTTTGCCATGCTTCAGTTCGAGTATTTTCTATATCTTCCATGTTTACAGCAGTGTTCATCAACCTCTGTTCTTTCCCTTGTTGTATAGGCCCCTGCTTGTTGCTCCCCGAGGTTGTGGCTTCCACATGGATAGCTTGCATTTCCCTTTTGTTGGGTTGATACTCCTTTCTGATTTCCATTTGGCTTTGAAGTTTCTCGTATTCTGCTTGTCTGTTAATTTGGTTTCCTCCTTGAGGGTCAAGACTAGTTCTCTTGCATTTCTCTTGGGAGTGATCTTGGGTTTTGCAAAATTGACAAAAGGTAGGCAGTGTTTCGTAATCAATCTTTTGGTTAAAGGTATCGACTTGTCCTTCGGAATTCTTTATGACCACTTGAATATTGGTGAGCAGAGGTTTCAGAAGATCAATTTCCACACGGAGTTTGGCCGTGGTTGGTCGGGTCTTGGACTGGGTGGCTTTGTCCATTACAATGGGTTTACCAATTGGTTCAACTATACGACACAAAGCGGCCCATTCATAATAATGCCACGGGAGGTCCGGAAGATTAATCCACACTGGAGCAAGAGTAGATGAAGCATTAGGCTTAAAATCAGTGGTCCATCTTTGAATTGCCATATTGTTATCTTCTCCCAACTGGATGAAATTGTAAGAAATTATGGTGTTGTAGTCTTCTTCATTTTCCACATCGATGAAGACATGTTTTCTATCTTTTGCCCCAATTTTAACATGTCCTTTTGTCGGGACAATTTTGGCAAAGTCAGCCCGGATTTGGTCGATTTGGGGTCTGCTTCGTTCAAACTTCCCTATCAGCGTCCACCTACATGTCTCCGCAAGCATATCATGTTCTTCTTTAGTGAAAGTGACCACTGGTTTGCCTTTGAGGATCTCATGCTTCCTTGGTAGGAGTTTAATCTTGTTGTTCTCATAACTCTGAACTCTTCCTCCCAAAGCACCTTTATAATGCATATTACCAGAAGTGGGACTTTGGATCTGGTTAAAATGGGTCTTATTGATGTTGTTAAAGATTTGGGAGTTTGTCGCAAGAGGAGGGAAGTTGTTAAAGTCAGGTGGATCTGGCGGTCTGTTTGCCGACGGAGCAGATCGATTAATTGAAGCTCATCTTGAGCTCCGTCAAAATTAGCCGTTATCAGTGAAATTGCCGTTGAAGAAATAGAGAGTAAAGTTAGAGAGAGAAAGTTTCTGTGATGAGAATATTAATTATTGTACCGTTAGATATGTTATATATGTTGACTATGACCCATTGTTTAGCTTATTTTAATTTATTTATAATATTGACCCAAAAGATTCAATCCATTATCCGTCCAAATTTAGTTCAGATCGCCCATTTTATTTCCCCTTCCTTATAGTAGTAATAGAGTCAAACAGAGGAAGATTACACTCATTTTGAATTGACTGACTCCAATTTTTTAATTTCCCTTTAGACTTGATAAAATATCGAGCCTATTTTACTAGGTATCACTAGTATTTTCGACA
Source organism: Solanum acaule (assembly GCA_036250505.1). NCBI lineage: Eukaryota > Viridiplantae > Streptophyta > Magnoliopsida > Solanales > Solanaceae > Solanum > Solanum acaule. The sequence continues at coordinate 16,651 of JAJOOR010005892.1, read as the reverse complement.
CATAACTTCAATGTATGCATGTGATTTTTTAAAAAAAGATTTCAACAAATATTTATGTTTTGAACGCAATAAATTTAAATCTTGAACGTGCTTATGATTATAGTGACTATCCCCGCTAACATGAACATGCATGCTTATTGTTGCAACAGACAAATCCGGGATGGAAAATGAAGTAAATGAAGCTAAATATCCAGGCGATGGATTCGGAGGAGGTTATGGAGGGTCCCCGGGGCATTGGTATGGAGGAGGGTACCCTAGAGGTAGATACTGTCGCTTTGGTTGCTGCCGGAGAAATTTCTATGGTGATGGTGGTTGCTTAAGGTGTTGTTACCCAGGAGAAAGTTGAAACTATAAAGTTACTTAAGCTATTTACTAAGTAATACTTTTGTTGAATAAATGGTCTGAAAAAATCGAGGGTCAATCAGAAACATATTCTCTATCTTATAAATGACTTCCATCCTCTCCAACTTTCCGTTGTGAGATCATAGTTGATATGTTGTTGTTAGTTTTGTTGAATAAATGTATCCTCCATTCACTTATGGTCAATGAGAAATAATATAATTAATTAAGCAATTTAATATATATTATTTATAATAATTTTAAATGAGATTGTTACATAGTTCAATAATATATTGTAATATTCAAGATGTTTTTAACTCAAACTCACGTTATTCAGAGTTTATAACCATGATAAATAATAATAATAATAATAATAATAATAATAATAATAATAATAATAATAATAATAGTAATAATAATTTGTAATGGGATAAATAATCCTGTGATTTTGATATAATATTATCTTGGTTTTAGGTAATGTCCATACGCAAATACCAAACAAATTTAATTCCGTTATTTTCTATTGAAATAATCCCCTAATCAAACGATAATTTTAAACTTTATTTGATTAGAAAGTGTTAATTAGAAACAAGTCACATCTCCATGGTCTAAATAAAATTTACTAATATATTTAAGGGGCTAACAATGTATTAATCAACCCTAAAATTTAATAAAGGTGGCAAATTGTAATTTAATTTATGTCCATTTTGTTCGAACAAAAACGGGTCAAGTAAATAAACAGCATCAAGACCCGCCCCAAAATTAGATCAAAATGGATTGGGTCAAAATATAGCAAATAACTGGTCATAATATAACCCTAGCGCTATTGAAAATTTTAATTTTAGTTAATACTTTAAGCTTAAGCTAAATATCACAGATAAAGTTGAAAAATTTAAAATAATGATAATATAGGCTGCCTCGCACGGCTAGCGGTAAGGTAGCGGTGAGCATGGTACGATATTGCACGATACTGAAAAGTTTAATTCAGTAATTTTGGTTTACGATTTTTAAAAGTACTATACCACTATTATATCAAATTAATTCGACTTTAGTTCAATATTTTAAAGTTCGATTCCGATATTTTATGGTTACAATAAATTGGTAAATTGATAAAGCCCAAACCATGGTGAAAAATTTCAATTTCGATATGATATGATATTAGGGAATCTAGCATATGATGTCCACCTTTACCGCAAGGGCAGGACTTGGCCCTTGTGGCCATGCATGTGCATGTGGTTGCAGTGGCGGATCCAGGATATCCATTAAGGGGGTTCGGAAAAAAAAGGTAGTGCCTAAGATTTGATCTTGGAGCCTCAAGATGAGTTTTGAACCCCTCCACCACTAAGTCAACCTCTAATCTTACATTTAGGAGGTTCAAAATCAATATATAGACTTAAAAATTCTTTAAAATACCTTAAATATACAATGTAATTTTTTGTCGAGGGCGTTCGGGTTCAACCTCTAGGTCCACCCATGTATGGTCGGGTGTCCGGCCAATGCACTAGGGCAAAGGACAATATCCGTGCGGGCAATGTGCAACAAGAGATGATGATGACGGCGACAATAACATATTTTCAGTAAAATTCCACAAATGAGATTTGGTGATGATAGAATATATATAAATCTTATTCACACCTCATGAAGATAGAAAAATTATTTACAAAAGACCCTCGACTCAAATGCCAAGTTGATTATAATTTGTGCAAGTTGACCTTTTAAACGATATATAGACTTTTCAAGATGAGATGAAAATACATCTTGCTTTTATTAAATGAGAAACTAATTGGACTTTAACTCTAAAATCTAAACACATGCTAGAGAAACTAAATTCCTAAATATAAGGACTCTTCGTTTAAAAGGAAAATCATTAATTCCAACAACTATTCCTTAAATAATGTTAGAAGCAAACTAAATTCTAATTAATTTTGCAACTAAAGAATAAATATAGACAAGTCCTAACCCCTAATAGGCTAGAATTATTGGGGCTGGTAATTAATTAGAAAAAATTGTATTAGCTTGGGCTACATAATTAAGATGATCGATATAGCTAGTACCATAACGCTCATAGGGCGGAGATAAAACACTAATCTCAAAAAATCATACTGTGTATATAACTCAAAAAAATTTATTGTGTATATAACATCAATTATATAAAATCATGTCTTCGCCACTTAGGCCTCATTTGTTTTCATTAAGATTAAAATCTCTGAATCTGAATATACGTCTGAATATTAAGATTTGCATTAAGAGTTAGGTGTCTAGATTTGAATACACATCTGAATATTAAGATGTGGTCTCTAAATCTGAACACTGAATGATTATTGTTTGTTTTCAATATCTGAATGTGCATATGAAATCAAACATTATATTAATAAAATGTTATAAAAAATTCATTTCAACAAAAAATATTACTTTTTGATTAAAAAAAAATCATAATCTTCAAGCATAACATAAAACAAATCACGAATAAAAAATATTTTATAGGCACAATATAATATCAAAAAGTTCAATAAGTATGATAGATACTAGTCGAAAAATAATAAATAAGGTATCACATTATCAGCGCCTAACATATATTTTGGCTAATTAGAAAAACTAAAGAATTCTTATCTTTTTTCCAATAACCTTAATCCAATTCTCTAACTTTTGAATCTCTAACGTCATTCATGCTTTTTTGTAGCGGACACTTTCACAAAATATACTAACACATGTACTGTATAATGATTTTTCCCATCCAAGTCCATCTAATTTTTTCATATATTCTTCAAATGTAGTTGCTCTATTTTTTTAATCAGTAACTCCAGAGCAGTAATCATCTTCTCATCAATTTCCAATTCAGACGAATAAGTTTTTTTTCTTTCCCAAAACTTTTTTTTTTCCAGCTGAAACTGAAGATTGGGATGTAGAATTATTTGGAGCTCCATTATTTTTGTCACCAACTAGTTCAACAACAATAATATATCAAAGAGTCTCAATAAAATTATTGGCCTAAGACAAAATTCTAATAAGAGACCTCAAATATGTATACATAGTTATTATTTTTAATTATGAATAGTATTTTGTCAATCAAAAACCTTGATGAACATCAATACACTAAAGATATTATTACAACAAGTGTTCTTGACAAACATCAATACACCCTAAGAAAATTATTAATATAAAAAAAAAATACTTGTAAAAATTATGAAAACTTACGAGTTCAAGAGGAAATCAATGGTGTTTGATTGAGAAAAGAGAGGAAGAGAGTTTGTAGTTGAGAGAACCAAAGTCACGCAAAGACCAAGAGAGGCGATACAATATTATTTTATAACTTATTAAATAAGTCTGAATGGTTTTAAGTCTCTCTTGCAGATCTGATCCCTTCAAACCTTTTCAGGTCCATTAAGAGGTTTTTTGAGAAAAAAAAAACAAATGGACTTAATGGGGTGAATCTGAATCATTTAGATTCAGACTTGAAAATCAAATGCACTTAATAGACTGAATCTGAATGATTAAGATTCAGACCTCCATTAACTGCAAACAAATGAGGCCAAAATATGCCTGCACGGAAGCATAAAATATCATGTATACATTATGACCCGATTTTATCATCGATTTTTACTTCTTTTTTTATTTCAATGTTATTTTAATTTATTCTCTTCTACATATAGTTTGTTTGTTTGTTGATATATGTTCTTTTGTTCAATTTACTTTCTTTTCCTACTTTATTTTGGACATTTCTCACCTCAAGTACCTTAGGTACCCATTCATACTATTTTAATTTCATTCGAACTCTCTTTGCTGGAAAATCATATTATATGTATAAGGTTGAAAAAATCATGTGCATTTCTTGCTCATTTTTCTCGTCTATTTTCTTAAATAAAATATTGACAAACATAATTTGCTGTTAGTGAATGTTTAAAATTTTTAAATTCTGAAAACTATTTTTTGAAAGAACACCACTTTAGTTAATCTTAATTATGATATATTTCCAGCTTATTAGTAACTCAAGACCATTTTACGTAACATTTTTGGACATTAAATAAAAGAGACTTAAGCTTAATATATGTTGAAAGATATACACATATAACTCAGTCATACCAACATTCGGTGGTGGTATTGTTGAGATTCCTCTATCATTAATTATAGATTTTGAGTTCAAGTCCTATAATTTAAATTTAGTCGGACTCCAATGCAAATATCGAACATCAGATGAAAAAAAAAAAGTCATCCATAATAATAGCTTCGATAGAGGAAAATGACATATATATACTAGTTATTTAAGATAAATCATTTTGTAGATGCTTTATTGAAAAGTCTAAGTTTGAAAAAGTCAATTAATTAATCTGTCAACTTAACTAGTAACTAGTCCATAACATCATTACTCCAATATATACAAAATGTTCATATGATTATTCTATAAATAGAGGCAAACTGGTCCTTAGTTTCCTCATCCTTCTTACAATTATCACAAAATCGTCAAGTAGTAGTTATATAAGATATATATGGTTTGAGACAAAAAAAAAAAATGGGATCAAAAGCATTTTTCCTAATTGTTTTGGCTATTTTACTTGTGATAACATCAAAGATTGCAGCTAGGGAGTTGATTGAAGGTAAGTTTATTTCTTACAACTATATATCTTAATTAATTTTAACTTCATATTAATATTATCACATATTATTATTAACATATGATCATACATACTATTAAATGTTATGATCAAATATGTTGTGATCATCATAGAGTTAATAATACATATATTAACTTTCTAAACAAAATAGTACAAGCTAGCTAATTAACATGCATATGTTTGATTATTGGTGCATGTAGCAAAAACATCCGATACGCCAAATGATGGCCCCAAATTTATAGGAGGTGTACAACCAGGATTCAGAGGAGGCGGATATGGGGGAGTATTCCCAGGAGGAGGATATGGTGGATATCGTGGTGGTGGATACCCTGGATACCCTGGTGGTGGATATGGTGGATATCCTAGTGGTGGATATGGTGGATATCCTGGTGGCGGATATGGTGGATACCCTAGTGGTGGACGAGGATACTATGGAGGCTATCCAAGAGGAGGATATGGTGGATTTAATCCTGGTGGTGGTTATGGCGGAGGAGTATATCCTGGAGGTGGTTGGTATGGAGGATTGCCTCGCAACTAATTAATTAATTAATTACATGCACCTCTGATGTATCAGTTATTGTGTCCATAGTAAATATTGATGAGAAGCCGAGTGGATAACGGATGACTATGGCTATTTATATATTTTACTTTATGTTTTAGTAAAGTAATAATTTTGTTGTTGGAAGTATGAATAAATGTATAATAAATCTCCATTCACTTACTACTATGGATGGATGGTCATGTCTTGTTTTTTTCTTTTTATATAAATGTATGAGAACCAACTTATATAAATCTGTTTCCTTTTACATGTAATTGTCATCCATGTATTTAACTAGTGAAATACAAGTCATTTTGCATTTTATTTTATTTTTCCAAAAAGCATTTGAAACTTAGATGTAGTATTTTATCGATTTCAAAATATATACGGAGGACCTAAATCTTAAGGTTATCAAAAAGTAGTGTGGTTATTTAATAACCGAATAGAGTCTATCGGTTAATTGATGAGAAAATTAAAAAGATTAAAATATACTTGTAAAATTTAATCAAGTCGATTTCTTTAAATTACGCAATTATAAAATGCACGAGCCGAAAATTCAACCAAGGTATATAGTAAGGTTACTATTCTACCGCTAGACCATGAATGGTTGTTGGTCTAAACCTTTCGTTTTTATTATTTATACTTTTAATCACATACTAGTATTCGTACCCACGCGTTGCGCGGATAATTTCAAATATAATAATGTTTTAAATTAAATTTATGACTTTTTGTTGTGTATTTTTCGTTTGTTCCAATTTATTTAATTATGTTTTACTATAATTATGTGCATGAGCTTAAAATAGCACTTTCAATTTTATAATTGATGTATTTTTCTCAAATAGTAAAACATAGACACGTGTCATGTGTGAAAAAGGTAACCATTTTAAATTTCAATATTCAATAGATTATGATGATGATTTGGATAAAGATTATATTTTAAAATAAAGAAACAATAAGGAGTCCAAAATATAGGATACATTATATTTAGAAGTTTGACTGTCTAATTGAATTAATTCAAAATTTAAATTCAAAATAAAAAGATGAATCCAACTTTCATGACTAATATAATCTTTCTAATTAGAAGTGCTCCATTTCACGACCACATCATTAGCAACATTAAGCACATTAATTTTTTGAATAACTAATTTTATTATTATACTATTTATTTATCTTGTCTTAATTTAAATTACAAAAAATTATTTTATACAAAACTCACATATGAACATCAACTTCTATCAATGTAGATTTACCCAAATTATTATATTTGTTAATTATATTTGAATTGTAAATTTGTTTCATCAATTATCTGTTAATTACAATTTGAGAATTTACACTCTTTGACAAAGTAATTTAGGTAACATCAACTAACTGTTTTTACGATTCGAGAGTTTGCACTGCACAATAACCTACAAAGTACAAAGAAATAAAGGTAAGATGTTAAAAAGATAAATCATCGAATCTAATTTTGGAAAAAAATTGAATAGCAAGAAGTCCATAGTTGTGTTTGAATTATTAATTTGTTTCATCAGCTATCTGTTAATTACATTTCGAGAATTTGCACTCTTTGACAAAGTAATTTAGACAACATCAGCTATGTGTTTTTACGATTCGGGAATTTGCACTGTACAATAACCTACAAAGTACAAAGAAATAAGGTAAAGATGTTTAAAAGATAAATCATCAATTTGAATTTTTTTTAAAATTAAATAGCAAAAAGTCTTGCCAAGAAAAAGTGATGTGATCTCGATCTAATCAATCTTTAAATCACATGAAACATCTATCAAATACATAAAAATATTAATAAAACCTATTTCGTCTAATAAAAAAATAGAGATAGAAACCAATGAGAATGAACAAAGCTTATTTAAAAAATCCATATGTCAAGCTTATATTAACAAAAACATACATTTCTAAGTGGTGGAAGAGTATAATTCTATTGAAAAAATTAAACTAATCGTAGATTTTTAGAAACAAAAAGAGCAGCGAAGAAGCCAAACAAAAATGTAAAAGAAAGAAGTATAGATGAGATACTATACCAGCGATTATGACGAAGAAGCTTATGAATCAAATATTTTTCTGATGTGTATTTATTGTATTTATTCACTATATCAACTATTAGTATTTTTACATTGATAGCAATTATATCACTAAAACTTTCGAACAAATATGTTAATAATAAATCAATACGCAAAATAAAAAATGAACTTGAAAATATTAGTGCAGAGTAATTCTTAGCATTTCATCAAAACTAAAGTATTGATTCAATAAAGAATAAAATGCGTGAATATTTGCGATCTTATATGTTCCATCGTCGTATAACTCCATCTTTCAACCTCCATTGCTTCTCATTGATGAGTTCATCCTAAGTAGGCATATTTTACCGGAAGGAGTATGCATTTAAAAATATATTGATACTCACTTATTTGAATTATAAATCTACGATAAATAACTATTTTTAGAGAAACATTCTACATAATTTAAAAAATTTAAGTATATTACATATTAATCCAGTGATAAAACCTTTTTGAGTATGCAACAAATTTCACCCAGTATACAACAAATTCCAAGAAAAAAAAGTGGCATATAAGTTCAATACATATATTGGAGTGAACCTTTGAAGCGTTTCTTGACTTTTTCAAATGAGTCTTGATTTATCCACTAAAAGTAAAAACCGTAGAAAGTAACTGTTTGAAAGTTTAACACCATTATCCAAGATTTAAAACTGTAAAATTTTCAAATTTTAAATTGATTTTAATAATTTATAAATTCTAGAAAATTTATGGTGCTGACATGTGTCACTTTTCCCTCTCCTATTATATATAGATAGATTTGGGCAAAAATAACGGATAGATTTTTCTGAATATTATTTTTAATTTAATTTTTACACAACACTGACTATAAAACAATGAATGTTGTGGTTCAATTTATCAATAGACTCGATAGCAAAAATAATTTTCCGGGGTTTTAGTGCTAAAAGAACTAACAAATTTCTATTATTTTGTGTCGCCATCTAATTAATGCACAAGTTCTTGAGTCATCTAACAACAACATCTATAGTGGAATTCCACAAGTGAAGATTCTTTAGTCATCTAAACAAGAAGTGAAGTACGGAATAATCAACATAAGAATTTTACCTTGAAAAAACTCGTTGCTCAAAGGAGTAATAAAATCAACGAAAAAAATCACGACGTATACCTTCGTAAGGTTTTTCTCAAATTTGTACTAAAAATTTGAGTAATTTTTTTTTTTTGGTAAATGCAACTTTAGGTTATAACTCTCTATAACCAAAGAGGTTAATCCTAGCACCTTTCTCTTCCTAGTCGCAATTACCCTTTTTAAGTTTGTACCTCAGTCTTGAAACTTTTTATTTGTGACATTCTTATATAACGTTTGTTACTATATTTGACATTCATCAAAACTCCGAGGTTCGAAAATATATGAAAGGACATCTAAGGCTACTTCAAATTTAATATAACTCAACCGAATTTTTAAAAATTCGATTCAATAATAACATATTTGTGCCAACTAAAATTCTTACAAGACGTCTATAAAAAAATTTGCTATTTAGTGATTAGAACCATAAAAGAAAATATGGTCCAGAGTTTCAATGTCAAAGTGCTACTCTTTAAAAGTCGAAATTTAGAAATTAAAGGTATCTTAATGTGCCATATGTTTAATTAGGCTAATAGGAATTTATTCCTGGTCTTTCTCATAGACGGGCGGACGTAGAATATCGATATCAGATTCATTAAATCAGTAATTTCAATACAGATTGTAAATTGAATTGGATGTTTTATTTCGGCTATTTCCTACCTTACCCTTTCAATTAATTCAGAAAATACAAACAACAAATATAAGCTCAGGGTTCACTCGACGAGTTAGTTTAAGTCAGAACTCCAATTGGGAGCCTGACATCCTCTATAACGGACAAGTTTATTTAGGAATCAATTTTTCATGTTATGTGCTATATATAGCAATCAAAACGTATTCAAATAAACGATGTTGTTACAGAATTTTTTTTACTGGAATATGAAACTTCTAGTTAGTAAATCAAGACATTTATAACATTTTTGGATACTAAAAGACGTTACCTCTGTTAGAGTATATATAACAATAATATACTATAAATTAAATATAGTAAACTCAAATAGCATGATCTGTTTAATTCTTAACCATATATAATTATTATACGTTGCCATATATAGCTAATTAGGAATATGCAATATATAGTTATTTCATTTAGTCTAATCTATCAACTTAATTAATAACTAGCGGACTCTACTAATGCAAAATTTCAAATTGATCAATACTATAAATAGAGGCACAATGTTCATTAGTTTTCTGCAATTATCATAATTCAAGTACTAGTTATATTTAAACAAAAAAAAAAAAATGGGATCGAATGCATTTTTACTAATTGTTTTGGCTATTTTTCTTGTGACAACATCAGAGGTTGCAGCTAGGAAGTTGGCTCAGAGTTCCATCACTTCCTTGAAAAAGGGTAAGCTCTCTACGTCGCATTTTATGTAAAGGTGTTACAGTTTGAAAAGTCAAATCATTTCTCTCATAAACTTTTTTATAAATATTTTGAATCATATCTAAATTGACTCGTAATACTTTTCCTTTAATTTTGTAAATTGAATTGTTCCATTCCCTCATTAATAAAAGCCTAAAAATTATTTTGTTCATCTGAAAATGAAGTTGAACAGTTTAGTAATATTCAAGAGCTTAATTTCCACGGTCACACAAGTTCGAGTAGCTGAATTACCCAACCTTTTAGTAACTTAGCCAATCATGATTCGTCGAAAGTCGATTTGTCTATAAGTTGCACAAAATAAGCCCATGAAAGTATGGCATACGAAAGTAAATATTTAATTACTTGGATCATTTTGATTCGTCTAAATTTAGTTCATTTAAAAATTGGGGACGTATGATAAAATAGGGCCTAAGTTAATCTATGAAAAAACCTTGCAAAAATAATATTTTTTTAAAAAAATATTTAATATGTTATATATAGTTTTTTAATAAAGAAGAATTTTCATTAATAATTTTGTTTGTTATTACAAAAATTATAAGAATTGGAGGAGGACATTAACATGCATGTATGTATATGATATTTGGTGCAGGAGAGGCAAGTGAGACAAATGACGCCAAATTTTTCGGAGGAGGACTTCCAGGATTTGGGGGAAGTTTTCCGGGAATCGGAAGACTTCCGAAAATTGGAGGACTTCCAACAATAGGAGGACTTCCCGGAATAGGAGGGATTCCTGGAATCGGAGGAGGATTTCCGAAAATTGGAGGACTTCCAAAAATAGGAGGAGGAGGACTTCCTGGAATCGGAGAACTTCCAAAAATTGGAGGACTTCCAACAATAGGAGGAGGAGGACTTCCCGGAATCGGAGGACTTCCAAAAATTGGAGGACTTCCAACAATAGGAGGAGGAGGACTTCCCGGAATCGGAGGACTTCCAACAATAGGAGGACTTCCTGGGATAGGAGGACCCTCAGGAATTGATGGAGGAGGACTTCCGGGAATTGGAGGACTTCCCGGAATCGGAGGACTTCCAGGACTAGGAGGACTTCCTGGAATTGGAGGAGGAGTTCCCAAAATCGGAGGACTTCCGGAAATTGGAGGAGGAGGAAGTCCCAAAATCGGAGGACTTCCTAAAATTGGAGGAGGAGGAGTTCCCAAAATCGGAGGACCTTCAGGAATCGGAGGACTCCCCAAAATCGGAGGACCTTCGGGAATTGGAGGAGGAGGACTTCCTAAAATTGGAGGACCTTCGGGAATAGGAGGAGGAAAAGGAGGACTTCCAGGATTTGGAGGACTGCCTGGAATCGGAGGACTTCCAAAAATTGGAGGACCTTCAGTAATTGGAGGACTCCCCAAAATCGGAGGACCTTCTGGAATTGGAGGAGGAGGACTTCCTAAAATTGGAGGACCTTCGGGAATAGTAGGAGGAAAAGGAGGACTTCCAGGATTTGGAAGACTTCCTGGAATCGGAGGACTTCCAAGATTTGGAGGACTTCCTGGAATTGGAGGAAAAGGAGGACTTGTCAAAACCGAAAGAATTCCTTGATCTAATTAATTAATTACTAAAGAATATCTATGAAGACTATCCATGGTGGTTATATATATACATATGTATGTATATATTGTATATATATATAGTATTTTAGTAGGTAATAGTTTTGTTGTTGAAAATATGAATAAATGTATACCACAAAAGGTTGTGTTGGAGTGATAAGTAATTTTTTATTCTTAATCAGTGGCGGATGCACATTCAAGTGTATGGGTGCTTGAGCACCCATTACATTTGAGAGCCAACACTATTATTTATGAAAGAAACCTAGTAATTTGTATGAATATGTAAATTGAGCACCCATATTGGTACAGCTTCAAATTACAAATATTTCAGCACCCATAACTAAAAAATTCTGGATCCGCCACTGTTCTTAATTAGATGTTTCAGACCTGTATATGCATATAATCGCCTTTGATAGGAAGCATTTTACCTTCAATGTGTAACTTTTCGATATGAATTCGAATAAAATGAACTCTATTACAGATATCAAACACCAATAGAAAAAAAAAGTATGAATAAATGTATGGCATTCATTTACTATGGATGAATGATTATCATGTCATGTTTCTGTATATAATAAATAACAATTAAATAATGTCAGAAAACTTATGACAAGTAATTATCATCCAATTACTTTATGAAATTTGTAATCTGAAAAATAAATAACATAAAATTGTTGACTGCACCAACCAGTTTATCGATCAATCAATTATTTTTAATGAGTTAACCAGAGTTTTAACCAAGAAAACTGGTTTTCTGAATATTATTCTTTATTTCTTAATAAACAAAACAGGTTGGATTTATCCGTTAATGAAACAATAAATTTTGCGGTTTGATTTACCCGATGGTAACAACTAACAAGTATTTTCCCGAATTTTGACGCAAAAAAATCGATAAATTTTGCAGTTCAATTTATAGATAGCAACGAGTAATTTCTCGAGTTTTAACGCTAAAATAATCGACGAATATTTGTTGGTTCCTTCATAAACTTAGATATCACCAAATACTTTTGAAAAGTATGTTACGTACCATATGTTTAATTTAGTCTAATAAAAGTTTGTTCCATGTCTTTCTCATAGACAGGGGAGGACGACGCAGTACTAGATTAATCTAACTTTAGTACTTTTGATGTGGATGTAAATTTATGTGTAAAATTGTATTTAAAAAATAGCTAACAGTTAATAAATATGAATTGATAACTTTAAAAATATAGTTGGTTCAATATTCTGAAAAATAGTAAAGAAAATCCATTTTACGGTTAAAATTATTTTTTAGTAATAAGGTGAATTTATTGATGTAAAAATAAGGTACGTAAGCAATTTTAGTTACTTTCACTAAGTCGGTTGAAAATTAATTTACTCCTATTATTCAGTTACGATTTACTACTTTAGTATTTTAGTACGTACCATAAACTGAATTGGATGATTTATTTTGGGCTATAACGTTCAAGTTTATTTTGGAATCAGTTTTCATGTTATGTTATATTATATGTTTTTTTATACTAATAACATTATGCTATAACAATTTAGAAATATTATCTGAATTGCGAATAACAACAATGTTATAAAAAATCTCGATAATTCAAAACGTTTATTACATTTTGAATATAGCTAATTCTCATCCATATATAATTATACTTTGCCATATAAAGATAATTAGGAAAATGCAATATATAACTAGTCTAATATATAATCTGCCAACTTAACTAATAACTAATCTGGTACATACATAATCTAACGATGCAACTTTTCAATTTTAACTCACAAGAAGTTCAAATAATCAGTACTATAAATAGAGGCAAAATGTTCATTAGTTTCATACAATTATCATAATTCAAGTAATAGTTATCTTTAAGCAAAAAAAAAGAAATGGGATTGAAGGCATTTTTACTAATTGTTTTGGCTATTTTGGTTGTGATAACATCAGAGGTTGCAGCTAGGAAGTTGGTTGAGAGTTCCATCGCTCCCTCGGGAAATGGTATGCTCTTTCCGATCGTATTTTATATAAAGGTGTTACTGTTTGAAAAGTTACTTTTTTTATTCTAAATATTTTTGAAATTTCCAAGAAATAATTTCAGGACTTCCCGTGATCGGAGGATTAATTCCAGACCTTCCCGAACTCAGACCAATTATAGGAAGCATATTTCCATGAATTGGAAGAGGACTTTTCAGAATCCAAAGACTTTCCGGAGCTAATTAATTAATTACTAAAGAATAATTATGGTGTCTATTTATATATTATGTCGTGTGTTTTAGTAGGTAATAGTTTTGTTGTTGGAAGTATGAATAAATGTATACCACCAAGCAGCGGAGTGGTAACTAATCTTTTATCTATAATTAGAGGTTCGAAACCTGGGTATGAAGTCACCTTTGATAGGAAATGCTTTACTTCCTAAAGTAAAACTTCACTGTCAAAAATCCTAAAGCGGATATCAAACCTAGGTAGGAAACCCAAATAAAACATATGAATAAATGTATGATAAGTGGCCGTTCATTTACTATACTATATGGATGGTCATCATCCCATGTTTCTTTGTATTATATTAATAATATAAATAAATTTAAGGGAAATAATATCAGAAAACTTACTTTCTATACGTCCCTTTTCGTTTACAAGTAATTGTCATTTGTCATCCAAATAGTTACGAAAAAAAATCCAATTGAAGCTATTTTTTTCCTTTGTATTTAATTATTGTTTTTGTTCCGTTTTACATAACATTCAATTTAACTTTAACTACTTTTTTTTTAATTTCTCATTCAATATCTAATATTCGTTTTGAGCCCCCCAAAAAATTTAGACATTTGCAAGAAGAAAAATCATCATGTAACTACAACGGAAATGAATAACATGATTTACGAGTAAATTGTTTATGAAAAATCAATATATATATTAGCTTAAAGAATTTTTGAACGATTTCTACATGTAAGTTTCATCGAAATATGGGATTTTTATGGTCTAATGGACGTCACACATTTCCATTAGTTTACCAAAGAAAGAGACAAAAACATTTAGATAAAATATCTATTGGATTAAAATTTCTCATCTAAAATGACTCACATATCATTTATACACAATATGACCATTCAGCCCCTATCTTCAACCAATAAAGTGCATACTCATTTTTTTTCTTAATAGTAATAATAAAACAAACGCCATAATCGGATCATTAGCCAACCTCCGATTAAGACGAGATATTACATAAAACTAGTAATTTCAAAGAGTCATAATAATGGAAAAAAGAGAACCACAGTGAAGAGCTTTGTGACTCAAATTTTTAAATCTTGACTTGTCATAAATGTGTATCATTTCGAGTGAATAATACATCAAAAGGAGTTCATATTTAAAATTTGGGACTTATCAGAAGAAATTTGAGCTAGATGTCCATTGAAATACATCACCGAAGGGGTCCAAGTTCAAATTTGGAAATTCGACTTGCAACAAACTTGAATCATTGTGAATAATATATCAAAAGAATCAAAAAATCGAGTGGAGCTCATATAAAAAAATTGAGACTATTTGGAGGAGATTTGTGTTGGTCGGGATTGAAAAAAATAATATAGCTCGTAAGAAAGATAAACTGCTGCAATGTATAAATATTGTATAAGAATGTATATAAATGTAAATACATTTGCGATACGCGGGTATATATCATATATACACGGTTATACATAATTATTTATACAATATCGATACATTATATAATTATTTATACAATATCGATACATTATATAATTATTTATACAATATCGATACATTATATAATTATTTATACAATATCAATACATTACGTAACTATTTATACAATATTAATACATTATATAATTATTTATACAATATCAATATATTACATATACATATATGATATATACTTACATGACGAAAGGGACTTCAAGATGAAATAAACCTTCCTTCGTCTAATTAATTATTTTTCACCGGATAGATATGATGCTTTTAACATATTTAGGTACTGAAAAAGCATAAAAAATTTGAAGAAAAAATATTTTTCAAAGTTAGCCAACTGATCTGGAAGCACACCCACTCATAAACACTATTAAAAACAAAAGTAGATCTACCATAGTCGAAAATGGTGGATTTTCAATAAAAATTGATAGATTTGAGTTTCAAAAATCTCAATACTAAAAGTCGAACAATTCCATTATTTAATTTTTCAGTAAAATTATTTTAAAAAAATTACAAAAAATCAATCAAGATGATTTTCTTAAATTATACAATTATAAAATGCACGAAATGAATCAAATCAAATTGAGGTTTGTATCGTGGTAGGGTTTAGGGATACTGTTCTAGCATTAAACCACCCGTCACTTGTAACACCTCGGGTGTTTACGGTTATCTTTTGTTTCGTACAAAAGTTTTACGAGCCTTAATTTGAGAATTCTATTATAACATCGTGCATTATTTGATAACATCGTATTTTAATTGAAATAAAAAATTATACATAAAATGTGTTAAATATTTGTGGAAAAAAATTCTTTGATACGATAATTTGCATAAGTATTTATTTTATAAGACTTTTTTTTATCAATTAATAATATTTTAACAGAAATAGTAAGTCTAGTTATGTCAAAAAACTAACTACTATTATATGACGTAGACTTTATTTGAAATAATTTTCTCTTTAACTGTGTTATATTCAAAAAATTGTATATATTTTATCACGAACCTACACAATAGCCGAATACTTATTTAATGGAATAAACTTAGTTTGGGTGTTGTAACCTCCACTGTCCACATGGAAGTGGAGGAAGGTGTTACACAAAAGTGATTATGGGATTATGAGAACAAGAGTACCTACGGGCCAAGATTGGCAACATGATTATGGTAACATATATATGCATTATGAATCCATGACATGACATGCTATGCATTTTACTCCCGAGCTATAATCGGGGGGGGGGGGGGGGTATGGGGCCTATTGCCTATATTTTATGGATGAGACACCGATGGCCACAAGTTAGCGGATATGATGTCGGTTAGCTACCGAAAAGCACCACCATTGCTAGCATTTGGTTGGGTATGTCATGCATGTGCATCTATCTATATCTATATATATATATATAT
>JAJOOR010005891.1:0-54386 GCA_036250505.1 Solanum acaule | reverse complement strand
AAATATGCAACCTAGTATTAGTATATACTAAATGCTTAGAAGTTGAAACTTTGACTACTATATTTTGATTGAAATGTATTTGAAATTTAATTGTAATTGATTAACTAAAGGAGTTGTTTGTATTTTATTTTGAAATATATATTTCTACCTATATGAAACAATTGAGATTTTTTTTTAATTATCAAAGTGATAATACTCTATTATACGAGTATATATTAGTTGAAGCTGAACAAACTGTGATTACCGATTTACCATATCGTAGAATACCAAAACCAAACTTCAAAATATCGAACCATACTGTAGTCACTTAAAATTTATTAAATATAAATTTATAGAATGATTCGGATTATATTAAATTCATGAATATATTAATTCAAATAAATATTATGGATTAATATAATTGAGTTAATTATTTAAATCTAATAAATATAGATTTATTTAAAGCCCGCTCCATAAAGCTCATATGACATGTCACTTAGATCTGATTGGCCGAAGGGAATCCTATTCCTATCACAACTCCTCTATTTTAAAACTATAAATAGGGGTCCTCATAATTCAGAAAAAGAACCAAGAATTCTAAACAAGAAGCTAGAGAAAGCTCGTGGATCAAAAGCCACAAATTTCTCTACAAGTTTAAGAATTCAAGTGTTCAAGTTTAAGAATTGAAGAATTCAAGCATTCAAGATCAAGATAAAGTTCAAGTTCAAGAATGATCAAGATCAAGACCGGCGGATTCAAGATCAAGCTCGAAGCCCTTGGATTCAACTAGAAATCAAGATCAAGATAAAGTTCAAGTTCAAGAACGATCAAGATCAAGATTGCCGGATTCAAGATTAGGCTCGAAGCCCTTGAATTCAACTAGAAAGTCAAGATAAAGATAAAGTTCAAGTCAAGATCAAGTTCGAGATCAAGATAAACTTAAAGTCCAAGTTCATCAAAGATTCAAGAACAAGCTCAAGATCCCTTGAATTTATATTCGAAAAGGTGAATTATTGTAACACTCACACTTTGAAATAATAAAATGATTGTTGCGATAATTTTCCGTTCTTGATTATTATTTTCTCGACGCGAATTTTATTGTCTACACATACTGAATTAAATTGGTATGATAATGGTATAATGTTTTAAAAATCAAATACCAAAATTACGGTATCAAAACTTTGAAATACCGTACCATACCATGTCCACCCCTACAAAAAAAACATGTAAAGAACACACGATGTTTATATGGAAAACTTTTTTGCTTCAAGAAGGAAAAAATATGACCTACCTTTGTAGAATTTTACCAAACTGCTTCACTAAACACGAGAAAAGATTTGATTAAAAACTCTTGCGCCCTCATGTTGCAAGGGCTTGCCGGAATACATTGTCTACAACTTCTCTTAGTTTGAAATGGTAGGGGATCGACTTCCTCATTCTTTCTTTCTCAAAATTGTTTTTGACATAATCCTTATAATATCTTGTTTGTGAAAAGGACAATTCTTGATAAAGTGTCTAGGTTTTCCACACTTGTGGTGGAAGTCTTTTTTTTAATGTTTACTTGAGGACAATTCTTGTGGTAACTAGATTCTCAGATTTAAGGCCAATTAGTCATAGTTCCTTTGCAAATAAGATTCTATCAAAAGTACTGCATGAACAGATTTCACAGATACTGCCTTTCATAATCTCAAATAACCAATCATGATTCATGAAAGATAGGAGCATAACTGAAAATGTTTTGCTAGCCCAGCTTATTATTAAAGATATTAAAAAGTAAAGTCCAAATCACAATGTGGTGGTAAAATTTGATTTGACAAACGCCTATGATAGAGTTTCATGGATCTTTTTGACTAAAGTGATGAGAAGTTTTGGTTTTTTATGAAAGTATCATTGTTATGGTGGCGAGACTAATTTCTAATAATTGGTACTCTAGACTAGTCAATGGATAGTCTTTTGGTTTCTTTGAATCATCAAGGGGGCAGAAACAGGGAGATCCACTGTTACCTACGCTCTTTATCATAGCAGGAGAATTCTTGACTAGAGGTCTCAATAAGCAGAATGAGGATTTGGGTTTCAGAGGGTTTGGAATTTCCAAATGGAGCGAAAAAATTAATCATCTATCATATGCAAATGATACAATACTATTTTGCTCTGGACATAAGGTTCTATAAGGAAAATGATAAAGGTTTTAAGGAGATATGAGTTTGTGTCGGGGCAACTTATCAATTTATCAAAAAGTTATATATACTTGCATTAAAAAGTTCCTACTGCAGTTTTTCACAGGATTAAAAGAATTGCACAAGGTACTTTCCATTTCACTTACTTGAGATGTCCGATATTTTATGGGAGGAAGACAAAAGCTCATTTTGAAGAGCTATTTAAAAAGGTAGCAAATAGGGTGCTGAGATGGTGGAACATGCTATTAACATATGGTGGAAGGTATGTTCTAATTGCGCATGTTTTACAATTAATGCATGTATATCTTATGTCGGTCATGAATCCACCAAAAGGGGTAATAGATCAAGTTCATAAGATTCTTGCAAAAAAAATTTGGGGACACATAATAGGATTTAAGGGTAAGTATTGAGTTGTGTGGGAAACACTGTGTATACCAAAATCAAAGGGTGGTGTGGGTTTTAGATCATTATATGATATATCAGATGCTTTGTTTGCTAAACTGTGATGGGTATTCACAATATCTACAAACACATTATGGAGTGAATTCATGTGGAATAAGTACTGCAAGAAATGACGTCCCATTATGGCACAAGGCAAATGTGCTCCTCATGTTTGGAGGAAAATGATCAAAGTCAGAGAAGAGGTGGAGCACAATATTTGGTGGAAAATAAAGTCACGAGATGCTAGCTTCTTGTATGACAACTGGACAAAGCAAGGTGCTTTGTATTATGTGGAGGAAGATAGAAGTGGGGAAGATGAGATCGAGGTAAAAAGTTGTATTGCAAATGATCAGTGGGACGAAAATAAGTTAATGTAATTCATTGTTGAGGATATGACTGAATATATTGTGAGTGGAATTTCTCTAGTAATGAGGTGTGGAGAACAAGATAAAACTTGGTGGATATGTAGCTCGAGAGGATCCTATTATTTTAAATTAGCCTGGTTTTTAATAAGAATGAAAAAAAGAAAAGGAAGAGAAGTTTGAGAAGATTTGGATGAAAGCTTTGCCTTTCAAGATTAATTTCTTCCTGTGGAGGGCTTGGAAAAGAAGGATTGCCATTGATGATAACCTAAGGAGAATGAGAATCAACATTGCCTCCAGATGTTGGTGTTGTGAAACACAACAAATAGAAACAATATCTTATTTATTTCTAACAACTTCCCTAGCCCAAAAGGTATGTAAGTACTTTGCTTCATATGCAGGGCTGGATATCGACCATAAGATTCTTAAGCAAACCATTAAATGCTGGTGGTATGCTGAAGCTCCTAACAAGCTGAAAATAGTTATGAGACCTATACCAACACTGATTATGTAGGGCTTGTGGAAAAGAAGAAATCAAATCAAACACGGAGGGCATACAAGTTTTGAAGTGTCACAACCCAGGGGTATCCCCTAGATGTAAGATGGCGTATAGAACCTCGAAGGACTCCATACAAGACACTTAGAATATCATAACATAAGCAATATAACAATAAGAGTAAAAACACATTTCAAGTCTAAAATTTTCATATAAGAAAGGCGGAAGTCTAGACTCTAAGTCTCAATATAGCCATCTATTACAATGTCTTGAATGAAAAAGGGGCATAGCCCATACAACATTGTTCGAAAAGGGAAATACATAAAACGGAACTACAATATGGGAAAAGCCATCCTCAAACCATGTTGACTCACCAACAAGCTAGGAGATTAAGCAAGTCCAAGCTTTAGCCACTATGATGATCACCTTGAGAATCGGACTCTACACTTGGGGACAATGTAGGAAAAGTAGGCGTTAGTACAAAAATGCACTAAGTATAATAGCCATGCATAAAATCATTGAAAACATGCTAAAAGGGACATTTCATTTGAAAGTATGCAATTTACCAAGTTTAAACCTCATCATAAACATAGTGGAAAAGCATAAGTCATAAACATAGTCACCATAATCATAGTCATAATCATCATAAAGGCCTTTGAGAACTCATAGACAAAGCTTATTGAGTAACCATAGTTCATAATTCATATACTTGTTCTTGTTGTGGGAATAAGCCTTAACCGACATGAGACCATTTGAGCTTAACATGAAATCTGGTGACTCCCACACCGAAAAGGGTTGTTCTACTTGCCTAAGGTAGAACCATACTCTTAGCTTAGGTGGATCCACTAGCTAATGACCTATGGGGGCACATAGTTTATGGGATAAGGGGATTGCTACTAGAAACCCGACCTCTACTATCATGAGGGCTTCTATCCCAAGAGATTGCTCCTAGAAACCCGGGCTCAACTAACGTGAGGGTTCCCATCTCATATCAATAGCCACTCGGTGCTAAGCATTTATTCCCATGGAGTACATATTAAGTCTTGACTTAATTCATATTTATGGAAGGATGTCTTAACACTAAATCCAACATAATTCATAGGATAGCTCTTAGATCATGAGTGAGAATAACCTTTCACCGTCCATGTCTACATATAGATTCAATAGGTGAGAAAGCCCTTCAACCTTAGAATCATCATATTGTGAGAAAACCTTTCACATCATATCATATTCATGCATAAGTGTGTATGTGAGAATATCCTTTCAACAACACAATAACTACATCATAATCATAGACACTTCACCCTCAAAGTGTTCTTAAAGCATATACATAAATCTCATAAGCATGCATAATTCTCATACTTTGCTCTTTCAAGGTTCAAAGCTCATATCAAATAAACACATCTAGAATTTCTACATTAGACATGGATATCATCACAATTCAAGTAACCCAATTACTACATGCACAATTTCATAACATTCTTCTATCATCAACAAACCCACATCAGAAGATCACAATTGAGAAATATGGAGATTTAATGGGTTCTTGGGGATACAACATAAAAACCATAGGAAATCATCAATTCATGCATAATATAACATAATTCAATCATTAGAATCGATTTTGAAAGGAACCCATGACTTTGGAATCAAACCGTAACTTTTGGGGATTTCTATCTTTGAAATTGAGATTTTGAAGGGACTCCATGGATGAATTCTATCCATGTATGATGACTACCATACCTTATATATTAAGCCCAATGATTTGGTGTGAAAACCTAGCTTCTTGAACCCTCGCTCAAACTTCCTTTTTCGTCTTCTTCAAGTTCTAGAGATAGAATATTTGGAGAGGATGAACTTTGGGGATTTGATTTGGGTTTTGGGAAATAATGAGATGAATGGGTGTATTTTGAGTTAAAATGACTTATATAGGTGTATAAAACTTAGGCAAAACGACCTTACTTAATACCCCTTTAAAAAGGAATTACCCAAAATAATCCCCACTTTAAGTGGGGTGCCCAGGGACCACACCCCTCTTCACGAACCGTCAAGGGCACCACGGCCCTTGAAGGTTCCCGTGGTCCCTTGACCAGTAGCTATGATACCTTGAAAAAACCCACACATGGTGAAGGCAACCCCACGAGCCTTCCCACGGGCCGTGAAGTGGCTCGGGAAGGGGAGCCTTCTTGGGGCAGCTTTAGGGAGGATACTGCCTCACCACCATGGGTGGCACCATGGGGCGTGGTGGCCACCACGGGTCGTGAAGACCCTCGTGGCAGGGTAGGCAGTGCCTTGGCCAATTTTGGGCAGCCTTGACCCCTTGCCCATTTTCCTTGGCTCTTACCCTTCTTTCTTGACGTTAGCCCTCACGTTTAACTGTAGTTTAGCCTACTAATTATCGGGGTGTTACAATATCTCCCCCTTGGAAACATTCGTGATCGAATGATGATCTAGACACCTTACGGAAGTAATGACTCAATACTAGCAGCCCATCATGCATGCAACATCGAAATAATGCACCATTCAAAGGAGGAAACTTCAACTCCATCTCAAACATAATCAATGCATCACTAGGAAGTAGGAACTACATCTAACAACCCATTATGCATGAAACTCAACATTCTCATATTAATAGGAGGAACTACCTTCTCTAAACTAAAAGCATGATCAACACAATCTCATGGAGCCTTTATACAATATACTTTCAAAAAACACAACTAAAGCATGTTCAACAATTCATCTCATGAAGCCTATAGGCAGCTCTTACTCAATGCACAACAACATGAGGAAAAAATTAATCATAAAAACTCATTTCTTACTAAACATAACTTTCTCAAGAACATGCATAATTTAGGGAAATCATGGAAAAACTCATATAACACACATGACTCCTAACACAAGGAAAACTTAAGAGGAACTTGTTACCTCAATCTAAGGTAGGAGTATGTAGAAGGAAAAAAATGAGGATAGTGGGACTTCATATCGGCCTCAGCCTCCCAAGTAGCACCAAAACTAGATGGTTCCTCCACAAAACCTTCACGGAAGCTATTTCCTTGTTTCTCAACCTCTTAACTTGCCGGTCTAGAATCTCTATCAGAACTTCCTCATATGAAAGACTCTCATCAACCCCCAACCCTTCTAAGGGGATAATGGATGCCGGATCTGCAATACACTTCTTGAGCTTAGAAACATGAAACACTGGATGCACCGAAGCCAACTCACTTGGCAAATCTAACTCATAGGAAACTTTTATCAATACGCCTCATAATTTGGTATGGGCCTACATACCGGGGACTAAGATTCCCCTTCTTGCCAAATCTAATCACACCCTTCATGAGTGAGATTTTCAAATAGACCCAATCATTAACCTCAAATTCTAGATCCCTTCTCCTCACATTGGCATAAGACTTTTGCCTGCTTTGAGCCATTCTCAATCTATCTCTAATGAGTCAGACTTTCTCAATGGCCTCTAGAATCAATTCGGGACCTATCAAAGCCATTTCCCCCACCGAACCAACCTATAGGAGATCTACACCTCCTACCATTCAAGGCCTCAAATGGGGCCATACCAATACTTGAGTGATAGCTATTATTGTAGGCAAACTCTACCAATGGCAAATGGTCATCCCAATTACCCTTAAAGTCAATCACACAAGCCCTTAACATATCTTCTAAAGTTTGGATGGTGCGCTCCGCTTGCCCATCATTTTAGGGATAAAAAGCTGAACTAAGCTTAACCTTGGTGCCTAGGCCCTTTTGAAAAGACCTCCAAAAGTGGTAAGTGAATTGAGGGCCACAATCGGAAATAATGGATAAAGGCACTCCATGCAACTTCACCATTTCTCTTATGTACAACTTGGCATAGTCCTCCACCGAATAGGAAACCTTGATGGGAATGAAGTGAGACGATTTGGTCATCCGATCTACAATAACCCATATAGAATTATTTTGTCTCTGAGTGTGAGGCAAACCCACAATAAAATCCATATTTATCTCTTCCCATTTCCAAGTGGGGATACCTATATCTTGGGATAAGCCTCCTGGGCTTTGATGCTCCACCTTAACTTGTTGACAATTAGGACACTTAGCCACAAACTCCGCTATATCTTTCTTTATCCCATTCCACCGATAGACCTCCCACAAGTTATGGTACATCTTGGTGGCTCCCGGGTGAATAAAATATCGAGAACTGTGAGCTTCTAACAAGATTAGCTCTCTCAAGTCATAAACATTAGGAACACATAAACGGCCTTGGGATCTAAGTACACAATCTCCCCATTGGGAGAAAGCCTTAATAGATTTCTTAAGTACCGCCTCTTTCAATTCAATCAAAATAGGATCAAGACCTTGCTTAGATTTCACATCTACCACTAAAGACGAGTCGGACCCATTGTGAACCATGACACCACCTTTGGTGGAATCCACTTATTGAACACCTAACCGAGCCAACCTATGAACATCCCGAACCAACTCTTTCTTATCTTCCCCAACATGGGCCACACTACCCATGGACAACCTACTAAGAGAATCCGCTACCACATTAGCCTTGCGGGCTGATAAAGAACACTCATATCATAATCCTTCAACAATTCAAGCCACCTCATTTGGCAAAGATTTATATATTTTTGACTATACACATATTGTAAGCTCTTGTGATCGGTTAACACATCAACATGCACCCCATATAGATAATGCCTCCATATCTTTAAGGCAAAAAGAACCGCCATGAATTCAAGGTCTTGGGTAGGATAATTCTTCTCATGCACTTTAAGTTGCCTTGAATAATAAGAAATCACCTTACCATTTTGCATAAGTACACATCCCAACCCAACTCTAGAGGCATCACAATACACCACAAAACCATCCGTACCTTCTGGTAAAGTCAACACCGGGGTGGAAATAAGTCTATCCTTCAACTCTTGAAAACTCTTCTCACAAGCTTTCGACCAAATGAACTTAGCCTTCTTTTGAGTCAAACTTGTCATCGGAGAGGCAATGGAAGAAAAACACTCCACAAATCTTCTATATTAATCGGCCAAACCCAAAAAGCTTCTAATGTCCAAAGGAGTTTGAGGTCTTGGCCAACTCTTGACCGCCTCCGTCTTCTTAGGATCCACCTCAGTACCCCTACTAGACACAATATGACCAAGGAAGGCTACATACCTTAACCAAAATTCACACTTGCTAAACGTTGCGAAAAGTTGTTGGTCCTTAAGAACTTGCAATACATTTCTCAAATAATCAACATGCTCATTCAAACTCCTTGAATAGATCAAAATGTCATCGATGAACATAATCACAAATATGTCAAGGTATTGTCTAAACACTCTATTCATCAAGTCCATAAACGCCGCCGAAGCATTAGTCAACCCAAACAATATAATGAAGAATTCATAATGACCATACCGAGTTCTAAAAGCCATCTTTGGGATATCATCACCTCTCACCCTTAATTGGTGATAACCCTATCTAAGGTCAATTTTTGAGAAGTAACTTGCCCCTTGTAATTGATCAAACAAATCATCTATCCTTGGAAGAGGATACTTAATCTTAATGGTCACTTTGTTCAATTGATGATAATCGATGCACATACGAAGGGACCCATCTTTCTTTCTAACAAACAACACGGGAGAACTCCATGGTGAGATACTTGGCCGGATGAAGCCTTTATCTAACAAGTCCTTTAACTGTTCTTTCAACTTTTTCAACTCCGCCAGGGGCATTCTATAAAGAGGAATTGAGATAGGTTGCGTATCCGGTAGAAGGTCAATACCGAAGTCTATCTCCCGCTTGGGAGGAATATCGTGTAGATCATCTGGGAATACTTCCAAAAACTCATTTACGATGGGGACCGACTCAAGAGTAGGGGTCTCGTAATCTACATACCTCACCCTAACAAATGCAACCCTTGGAGATCATCTTTCTAGCCTTCAAACATGAGACAAACTGACCCTTAGGCATAGAATTTCACCCTTCCACTCAAGGACAGGCTCACTCGGGAACTGAAACTTAACTACCCGAGTTCAACAATCAATCGACACATAATAGGAGTGCAACCAATCCATACCAAGTATGACATCGAAATCTAACATGTCTAGCTCTACCAAATCGACAGGAGTAACTCTATGGGATAGGGAAACAATGTATCTTCTTTAAACCCTCTTAGCCACCACAGAATCACCAACAGGAGTAGAGACCGAAAAAAGGTTCTAACAACACATCGGGAAGTACATCAAATCTCATTGACACATATGGCGTAACAAAAGATAAAGTAGCACTGGGGTCTAACAAATCATACACATCTATATGGAAAACTTATAACATACCGGTGACCGTTGATAAATCCATAAATTAGACTCATTTAGGGCTATATTTTAATAGACATTGTGTCCTCAAATGCATGTTTTGACTCAATATCTGATGAAAACCATGAAGTTTTAGGTATTTGAAGTTGGAGGGAAAACATGGACACGATCGAGCAAAAAGGAGCAAACGAAGCTAAAAGAATGAAGAAATGAAGATCTGTGAATCGCCAAACCCATTCGGCGAATCACCAACAAATCACATATTCACCTTTTGTTCCAGTGTGTTGAGCCCTAAAAGAAAGGATCAAGTCGGCGCATTGCTGAGAAGTTCCGTGAAGCAGTACTATGTCACCCAATGACCTAGAGCATGACGATGTTGAGGAATGGGGCAAGATGGTGATGAACTACACCAAATAGTGAATCGTCGAGTTGATCGGTGATTTCGACTAACGACGTCGAACGATCCGCTGCAGCACAAATTTGTGAAATCTATAAATACTAGTTAGAGGTACAGTTTTAAGTGTTGAACAATTATTATATTTTTCATATAGAATAGTACTTTTTAGTATTTCTGCTCTGAGTATGAGAGGGTTTTGAAGACTTGAAGAAAAAAAGGGTTTCATCTCCACGGATTTGGACTTGGGTCTCTTGGATTCTTCATTCTTGGCCTGTAACAAGACTTAAATCTTCATACCCATTTGAATGCAAGCTCATTTAGGTATAAATTTTTGTCTCTTGATGTGTGGCTGAAAACCCCCATTCTTGGGGTGCGATTTAGCGAATATGGGTTAAGATTGTTGTTGGGTCTTGTTTGCTGATAGATTAGATGTATTTTAATTGTGATTTCGTCTAGTAGTTGTGGATGAATTTAACAAATTTGTAGTTGTAAATACAAGCTTATTTATGTGTTTTCTGCTTGCTCGAGAGAGAAGTCGCGAAACCAAGACTACTAGATTGATGGCCTAAGGAGTGAGTCGATATGAGGTTCAGTTCGAGAGAGTGAACCCTAGTCCCATATCCTAACACTCAGCTCGAGAGAGTGAGTAGGGTAAGGCGTAGGCTGGTATTCATGTGGCAAGTGGATGTTCGAGACGAACTCATTTGAAATGGGGTAAGTTGCTCGAGAGAGAACTTATTCCCATATAAAGCTTAGCCTAGTCACTATTACTCTATAAATTTTCTGTCGCAAGCATGTACCCAATAATCTAGCTTAACCCGTATTCCCATCACATCCCAAGGATCCCCTCTCATTACTTAGAAACCCTTGTTTATTTTGCTATTTTTACCTTACTTGTGACAAAACCCCCATTGTTAATTGACACTATTGTGTCCCCCTTTTTAATTTACAATGTTTTTACTCGTTAATGTCTTTAGCTATGACTAATTAGAACTAAATTTTATTTTTCTATAAATTCTCAAAACCACTCTCTTGGGATGATCCCAACCCTTTGGTTGAGTTACTAAACTATTGTATGATCGTAGACACTTGCATCGGAAGTTGTGTCTTGATTACGCAAATATCAAAATGGCGCCGCTGTCGGGGAGTGGTGTTACGTGAAAGTTTTTGGTTTAAGTCGAATTCTGCTTTCAATAATCGTAGTTTACTAACCTTATTTTTACTTTTGTTTCCCTTTGAAATTGTTGATGTAGGTAGGTACCTTAAGCATGGCTGGGGGAAATGGTGACAACTCTGCTGAGACGAGCCAAGAAGTCAAGAAGTACTTTGAGTTACCCACACTGGTAACTCAACTGAACGAGTTGTCCACCAAAATAACAGAGGTGGAAAACCAGTACAAAAGTCAAGGGAGGTACATGCCTCCTCACGAGAGGAAGCAGTCTAGAGACAGGGAGAACAATCGTGTCGAGGACACACTTCAAATCATTCTCCAAAAGATCACCGAACAAGATCAAATGTTGGAAGAGATGACGGAGAATATAGTGTTGAATCAAATGGTTGGCTCTCACTTTAGATCAATCTAGCTGATCAAGACACTCCTGAATTATGCGGTGCCTCCTATTTACTCAAATGAACTATTGGGGTTACCTAGTAGCTCTAGGGCCAACCCAACCAATGGAGAGTGAGTAAAGACTTGCATTGTACCACGAAGTTAAATAAGGCATTTGTCGGGAGGCAACCCAAGGTTCTAAATGCATTATTTTGCTTTTACAATTAATGGTGTGTTGATTGTGCATGTTTAAATGCGGGAAGTGTTCAGAAAATGCAGATTGGCGAGAAAATGGTCAGTCGGCGGATCGTCGAAGAGGTCTACGAACCCGACTTGATCCGCTGTTTGGCTCAATTCAAGGTTGAGTATGAGCCTGTAACACTCGGCGGACTTACGAAGCAGTTTGGCGTGTCGCCGACGATACAAATCACCGTCTTGACCCCCAAGAAACTAAAAAGAACTTCATTAATCGGTGAGAAAGTGATCACTCGGCAAATCACCGAGTGAATCGTCGAGTGTGACTAATGTCGCCGAACAGGCGCGAACTGGATGGTTTATAATGGCCAAGAAACTTCAAATTTGAAATTCTTCACTTTCCCTCGCTCTTAAACCTTCTAAATTCACACTAAGGTAGTATTTTCCTTATTTTAGCCCTTTACTAGCATTTTAGTTTGTTGATTTGTGCTTGGAGTTGGAATAATTTGCCGCCTAGCTTTTCAATCACAATTTAATCGGCATCAAAAGTTGGTTCCCAATCCCCGAGTTTATTGTTGAAAATTTTGAACCCTTTTGCAGTAATAGTATCGTATTGATGTGTACTGGGCCTCTCTGGTAGGATTAGAATCCTTAATTGCCTGTTTTAATTTGAAAGAAATCATGCCCATATTGTTTGACTGTCAAATGTCCGTAACCTTTGTGTTTTTTAATGAGTTGGTCATTATTGTGTATTGTTAGATTGATTGGGTGAAGTCTGAGTAACCCACGTTTGTGCTAAAATGTCAAAAATTTGCTCAATGATAGAGTGGGTGACGCTGCTCTTAAGAGCAAATATCGTCAAATGGCCAAATGCGGCAAATTCGGGAGAAATCTGAGTATCCCGGGGTAAAGGGTAGTATGGTTCTTGTTTGAATTCCATGAGTGCATGCTTTGATTTGACTTCCAGGGGTTGCAGGATTGAATTCGAGAAGATGGGTCGAAAATAGGCACGTTGGGTCGATTGGCGAGCTAGGTTGAGCTCGCCGAACGACTTAGCGGTTCACCTAATGTGCCTATCTCACCGATTATTTGGTGCCTTGATTGATATTTGGTTCTGTAATTTTCGGTGAGAAGAATGAGGGCGCCAAAAGCACTCGGCGACTCGCCGAAAGTATTCTTATCGCCCTTTGTATGCTATTCTGACCCCCTCATGCACTGTAACTTTCGGCGGACAAACCCATGCTCGCCGAAAGTAGTCGGCGATTCACCGAAAGTACCTTACTATCGCTGACTTGTCTTAATTGTTGAGCCAATCCCTTCGGCAAGCTCAACTTTGCTCGCCAAAGAGATTCGGCGACTCGTCGACTGGATCGGCGAGTCTGTCTGAAATAACTTTTCTGTCCTTACATTTGAGTTTCTTCTTGATCTTTTGCAGATATGGTGCGCACCAATCTAACTGAGCCACCTCAGAAAATGGCAAAGGGCATTACGATAAATGAAGGAGGATCACATCCTCCACAGAAACGAAAGCAAAATCTCCCACCGAGAGACAAAGACAAGAGGAAAAAGCATATAGCAAAGAAAAGAGTAGCTATTGAGACCCAAGTTGAGTGGTCTGAGCCTGAAGATGATCAACCCTTGATTCACCGATAGAATAGGCTCCGAGATAGACCTCAACCCACACCCACTAGAGTTTCATCAGCTGGAGCTCCTCCTGAATCAGATGCAGTGCCAGCTCAGGCACCCTCAGTAACTCCTGTACTACATATTGCTCCTCCACCTAGATTGCTGAATAGACTAAAAGGTGAAGAAGTTCGGACTATCATAGAGGAGAAACTGCTATCTATGGAGGGTCTGGAAGGCAAGCACTCTAATGTTCTTGAAACTCTTATATACCATGGATTCGAGCAGTTCACACGGCCCCGAGACCCTTACATTCCCTCCTGGGTAAGAGAGTTTTACACTGCTTATGGGGAGTTGGTGCCTAAGAACAAGAAGAAGGCAAGTGAGTTTAGACGGTGAAGTCGGTCATGGTTAGAGGCAAGGAGGTTGAGTACTACAACGAGCATATTAACGCTGTACTGGGTAGACCGTTGCACTCTGTGCTTCCTTACGAGGGGCTTCCTATTGTTTAGTCCCTGGATGATTTGAAGGGTTGGTTGGCTCGGATGATTTATGACACCACCCCGAAGTGGATGGATGCGGGAGCTCCCATTGAGAAGAGGGACACAAATATCACCTCCAGGTTCTGGTTTGGCTTCATCAGCAGCACTATCATGCCATCCCAGAATGAGTCTATTTTACGCCATCCTAAGGCAGTTTGCCTTGGTTCTATCATGGCCATGAGGCGGATCGACCTAGGACTGCTGACTTCACAGGAGATGGACATGAGAGCCAAGCAGAGACTTACGTCTCTGCCATTCCCGATTTTGATCACTGAGTTATGTTAGCATGACGGAGTACCCTGGGATCCTGCGCATGATATATAGGTCATCCCTTCATCCTCCATGGACATTCAGCGTTTAGAGGTCGAGTTCACATAAGAGGAGGTTGACAGGAGGAGAGTAGCTCCAACAGATACTTCTCTAGAGGTCAATGTTGACTCATTACCAGCAGAGGCATCTTCACGTACTCCGGCTTCTGAGCCCTCAGGTATACTCGCTCCTTCTTTCTCTTCCTCACAGGTTCTAGGTGCTTCCTCATCCTCCCAGCTTGCCAGGATCACTCAGGCCATGATTCTAAAGATGGGGCAGTTGGCCTATTCGGTTGATGTGAGAGCCACCCGACTGGAGAGGTCTGTTCCGTAGATGATCGACAGGGCCATACTAGCAGCACTTACCCCCCTTCAGACTTCTGTTGACGCCTTGATAGTGAGAGTCATTGCTTGTGAGAGCAGACAGGGGGAGGCCTCTGAGGTTACGACTTTAAAAGCTGAGGTTGCGAGTTTGAGGAAGGACGTAGATTATCTTAAGTCTATTGACTTCATTTCATTATTAGAGAGGGTAGATGATGAAGATGCTCCTGAGACCACCAGAGATGTGCAGGGGGATGGCGCAACACATACAGAGTCAGATGCAGAGACCGATGAGAAGTTTATATCAGGACATACTGAGGATACATAGGCGAGTAGAGATGAGGGCATATTCAGAGACTTGCTAGACCTTATAGAGACGGTTGTGCAGCCGGTGATCCAGACATTGCCGACTGAGACGTCCACAACAACTCCTTGTGGATCTGGCATTGCTATTTCATCTGAGGCTACTTCGGGCACTGATGCCCATATACAGACTGCTACACCAGCTACTGAGACCCCGACAGAGAGAGAGACTGCATAGACATGACCTTTCTTTACCTCCCTCTTTGTCTTATTATATTTTTACTATTGATACTTTTATTTGAATTTGAGGACAAATACTTTTTAATTGTGGTGGGGTGAGGCCCACACCTTTTGTGTTGATAGTTATGATTTGTGTATATATTTGGGTTATTCTACTTTAAAATTGTGTTTTATTTGTTTTTGTGGATGTTTGAGCTTATGGCTCCCTTCTTGTTTTAATTGTAAAATAATTTTGACCCTTTCGAAATTTTTTGAATTTTTCGAACATTTTTGCTAGCTCTCTTATGTTGAATGTGACTGTTCTTTTGCAAAATTTAAGTCTTAGTTTCAATGAATACCGATGACTTGAATAGTGCATACAATCGAACGAACATGAATGCGTGGCTACGATGAGGCCAAATGAAGTTGCATAGACAATATGTGAACTCTTTGCATCTCGTTATAACTAGCCTTGTATCAAATTGATTTCTCTTGTGATGATCATTGCACACTAGCGAAAGTGTGGAGTCTTGTTTAACTTGTAGTGTCAATGCCTAGTGTGATGAGCTTACCTGTGATCTATGCATGATAGATCCTAGAATTTGCCCCGTTGGTCCGGTCAACTAAGTGATACTATGTCTTGATATGATCTTAGGAAACTTCGAAGAGTGTGAACCAATTTGACATATACCTCTTTTGTGACCTACCTTGTTAGTGTGCGATTCTCTCTTGAACACCCCTTGAGCCTTACCTTTCCTTGGAAGAAAACTAGACCTTTCTTAATCCATCACCCATAATCCTCATGAAGTTGTGGTTAGTTTGAATAGCCAACTTAGGCCAAAAGCCTAAGTTGGAGGTGTGGTGAAAAGAAAAGAGAAAGTCAAGAAGTGCAAGAAAGTCCCTCCTACCCAAGGTTTTGAGGAAAATGGAACACCTCCATATAAAAAAGAAAAGAAAGATAGAAGAGAAAGAAAAAGAAAAAGAATGAAAAAGAAAGTTATGGAATAAAGTACAAAAGAGATGGGGTTCTCAAACAATCCATGGAAAGGGAATAATAGGATGACTGATGAGCACTAATGAAAATGATGAAGGAAAAGGAAAGGAAGTGTTGTGTGAACCACATTTCATGAAGATGAAAGTCACTGAGCCTAAATGATCATACCTTTGCACTCAGCCCCATTACAAGCCTTGAAAAGACCTTTTTGATATTGAATGAGCTGAAACAAATGTTGATTGGAAAATACGGACAAACCTATGGGTGAAAGCATGCATTATATTCTTCTTTGTGAGTGTGAGCGTTGCATCTGATTCCAAAGCTTTAAACTGTGAAACCATGGTGTGAATACATAATCATTCTTTGTGTGAGAGAATTTGAACACTATAGTTGAGCTTGATCTAGCATTTGAAGCAAGTATTGTGAGCATGAGATTCGTTGATATTGGTGAGTCACAACTTGATTCTTTGAGTGCACATTTGATCTTTGCATAAGTAAATTGAGTCTTGTTATGTGCATTCATGATTGAGTCTTGTGTAGCACTGTTCGAGACACCCTTTTTGAATGGCTGAACTTGAGTTTGCTTGATAACAAGCAAAAGCTTAAGTTGGGGGTGTTGATGAGTTCACAAATTGGACTCATTTAGGGCTATATTTTAATAGAAATTGTGTCTTCAAATGCATGTTTTGTCTCGATATCTGGTGAAAACCTTAAAGTTTCAGGTATTTGAAGTTTGAGGGAAAGCATGGACACGATTGAGCAAAAAGGAGCAAAAGAAGCTAAACGAACGAAGAAATAAAGATTTGCGAATCGCTGAACCCATTCGGTCAATCACCAACAAATCCCATATTTGCCTTTTGTTCCAGTGTGCTGAGCCCTGAAGAAAGGATCAAGTCGGCGGAAAAAAAGGAAGCAGTCGGCACATCGCCGAGAAGTTCCGCGAAGTAGTACCATGTCGCCCAATGACCCAGAAAAGGATGAAATTGAGGACTGGTGCAAGACGGCGATGAACTACACCAAAGGGCAAATCGCCGAGTTGATTGGCGATTCCGACTAACAACACCGAACGATCCGCTGCAGCACAAATCTGTGAAATCTATAAATACTAGTTAGAGCTGTAGTTTTAAATGTCGAACAACTATATTATTTTTCATATAGAATAGTACTTTTTAGTATTTTTGCTTTGAGTTTGAGAGGGTTTTGAAGACTTTAAGAAAAAGAGGGTTTCATCTCCAATGATTTGGACTTGGGGCTCTTGGATTCTTCATTCTTGGCCTGTAACAAGACTTAAATCTTCATACTCATTTGAATGCAAGCTCATTTATATATAAATTTCTATCTCTTGATGTGTGGCTAAAAACCCTCATTCTTGGGGTGTGATTTAGCGAATATGGGTTAAGATTGTTGTTGGGTCTTGTTTGCTGATAGATTAGATGTAGTTTAATGGTAATTTCAGCTAGTAGTTGTGGATGAATTTAACAAATTTGTAGTTGAAAATACAAGTTTATTTATGTTTTTTCGGCTTGCTCGAGAGAGAAGTCGTGAAACCAAGACTACTAGATTGATGGCTTAAGGAGTGGGTCGACATGAGGTTCAGCTCGAGAGAGTGAATCCTAGTCCCATA
Source organism: Solanum acaule (assembly GCA_036250505.1). NCBI lineage: Eukaryota > Viridiplantae > Streptophyta > Magnoliopsida > Solanales > Solanaceae > Solanum > Solanum acaule. The sequence continues at coordinate 36,551 of JAJOOR010005891.1, read as the reverse complement.
TCCTAACACTCAGCTCGAGAGAGTGAGTAGGGTAAGGTGTAGGCTGGTCTTTATGCGGCAAGTGGGTGTCCGAGAGGAACCCATTCGAAACGGGGTAAGTTGCTCGAGAGAGAACTTATTCCCACATAATGCTTAGCCTAGTCACTATTACTCTATAAATTTTCTATCGCAAGCATTTACCCAATAATCTAGCTTAACCCGTATTCTCATCACATCCCAAGGATTCCCTCTCATTACTTAGAAACCCTTGTTTATTTTGCTGTTTTTACCTTGTGACAAAACCCCCCATTGTTAATTGACACTCCTGTGTCCCCCTTTTTAATTTACAATGTTTTTACTCATTAATGTCTTTAGCTACGACTAGTTAGAACTAAATTTTATTTTTCTATAAATTCTCAAAACCAATCTCTTGGGACGATCCCAACCCTTGGTTTGGTTACTAAACTATTGTACGATCGTAGACACTTGCATCGGAAGTTGTGTCTTGATTATGCAAACATCAACCATGTCCGGAGAACTCTCTTGTTCACCTTGGTTTCGGAGAGTATAGAAGCGGTTTTGCTTGGGAGCATTGGAGTTTGAGCCACTAGGAGGAGCTTGCTTGCCCTCTCTTCCCTTAGCCATAAGCCTTGGACAATCTATCATCTTGTGACCACTCTTTCCACAACTAAAGCAACCATCTGTGCCAACTAGACACTTACCATCATGGTTCCTTCCACATTTCACATAAGTAGATCTATCCACATAAGAACCACTACCATTACCTCATTGATGTTTAGAGTTGGAAACCCTATCTTTGTTGACCCTTGGAGCACTAGAGGAACCTTGGTTGGAAAACCTTTGTTTAAACCTTGGTCGACCTTGTCCATCGGATCTAGTATTGGAGAAGTTCCCATCACCGGTCCTAGCTCTTTTCACTTCCCTATTCTTTTCCTTGAGTTTTGATTCCTTAATTTGTTGGGCGGAAACAATAAGATGTGAGATATCCATATCATGATGGAGCATTGCCGTATGACCTTTTTTTTCTACCATGTCGGGCACACCCATCAAAAACCTACTCATCTTAGCCCTCGAATCTGCCACCATAGTTGGAGCATACTTGGACAATTGAGTAAACTTTAGGGCATACTCCTTCACATTTATACTTCCTTGACGAAGGTTAATGAAATCTTCCACCTTAGCTTCCCTCAACTCTTGGGAAAGAACCTATCAAGAAACGTCGATTTAAACAATTCCCACTCTACGGGACCCGCTCCTACCGACCTCTCCCCCTTCCATTGATCATACCAAACTTGAGCAACGTCTCTCAATCGGTAAGCGGTTAACTCCGCCTTCTCTTTCGGATTCATCTCCATAATAGCAAGTACTTTATAGACATCGTCGATAAACCTTTGAGGATCCTCTTCCACTTTGGAGCCATGAAATTTGGGAGGGGGGGTTGATTCTTGCCAAATCCCTCACTCTTGAAGCCGTCGAATTCACATTAGGATTCACAGGAGCTACAACATCTCTATTGGTTTGAGGTTCCAAAGCTTGGGCCAACATTTTAAAAGACGACCTAACCTCCGTATTTGTCATATTCTCGGCTAAAGGATCAACCGGAGCTTAAGGAGGAGCTCTTGATTCACATTGTCTCCCTCAATTCCACTAGTGAAAGCTCCTTGAGTATTCATGTCCTGTAGACCACCGGGTAAGGATTAGAAGAGATATCTTATAGTTAAACTCTTGCTACAACTTAAAAGTAATGAAAGAAGTGAAGTTCCCTAATCATCTTATAGCTTCTCATTGAGAAATGTGGCGCGCTTCACACTCATGAACAAGACTCTACTAGACATGTCCTATGAGACATAATCCTAGAATCATTCTAAACCTTGTGCTCTGATACCAAGTTTGTCACGACCCAGGGGTACCCTCTAGATGTAACATGGCGTATAGAACCCCGAGAGACTCGATACAAGCCACTTAGCATAACATAACATAATGAATAGAACAATAAGAGTAAAAACACATTTCAAGTCTAAAATTTTCATAAAAGAAAAGCAGAAGTCTAGAATCTAAGTCTCAACAAAGCCATATATTACAATGTCTTGAATGAAAAAGGGGCATAGCCCATACGACATTGGTCAAAAAGGGAAATACATGACACGAAACTACAGTATGGGAAAATCCATCCTTGAACCATAAGGACTCACCAACAAGCTAGGAGAATAAGCAAGTCTAAGCTTTATCCACTATGATGATCACCTGGAGAAGCGGACCCTACACTTGGGGAAAATGTAGGAAAAGTAGGCGTTAGTACAAAAATGCACTAAGTATGATAGTCATGCATAAAAACATTGAAAACATGCTAAAAGGGACGTTTCATTTAAAAGTATGCAATTTACCAAGTTTAAACCTCATCATAAGCATCGTGGAAAAACATAAGTCATAAACATAGTCACGATATTCATAGTCATAATCATCATAAAAGCCTTTGAGAACTCATAGACAAAGCTTATTGAGTAACTATAGTTCATAATTCATACACTTGTTCTTTTAGTGGGAATAAGCCTTAAACGACATGAGACCATGTGAGCTTAACATGGAATCCGGTGACTCCCACACTAAAAAGGGTTGTTCTACTTTTCTAAGGTAGAACCATACTCTTAGCTTAGGTGGATCCACTAGCTAATGACCTATGGGGGCACATAGTTTATGGGATAAGGGGATTGCTACTAGAAACTCGGTCTCTACTACAGTGAGGGCTTCGTTCCTAAGAGATTGCTCCTAGAAACACGGGCTCAACTAACGTGAGGGCTTCCATCTCATATCAATATCCACTCGGTGCTAAGCTTTTATCCCCACAGAGTACATATTAAGACTTGACTAAATTCATATATATGGAAGAATATCTTGACACTCTGTAACACCCCGAAATGCTAACTAAGAGTCGCTTGTCGATACACCATTGATTAATTACTATAGTATGTTTTACTCTCATTTTGGGAACTTGAAATGTTGTGATATTTGCAAACTTGCTTAACATAAATTGTGATCGTAATTTAAGGTATTGTATTGGGATATTTTCATAATATTCTAATTAGAATTATGTATAACTTTAAAAGGAGGTGAGGGATATATATATATAGGTGTATATGTATGCATTTTGGGAGTACCTTCGAAGGACAGTTGTAAAAGGGATAAACATCACTTTTTGTGACTATATGTTTACACAAAACTAATAGAGGTGCAAGACCTAAAAACACCCAAGCAGCAGGTACAAGTGGACCTAATCAAGCTAGTGGACAAAGAGCTACTGCACGTGCTTATGCTATGAGGCAGAGGGATGATCAAGATGGACAAGACGTGGTTGTTGGTAAATTTCACTTATTTGGCTTATGTATGTTTACATTGATTGATCTGGGTTCTACACATTCCTATATTTGTTCATCATTTGTTCTTCCTGAAAATGTGAAATCTGTGAGACTTAATTATGATGTGTTGGTTGAAAGTCCTTTGGGCTATCAAGTAGTGTGTAATCGAGTTATTGTCCCTTCGTGATTCAAAACCTAGTCTTTCCTACTAATTTGATTGAAATGCCCTTCAAGGATTTTGATATTAATACCGGGATGGATTGGCTTTATAAATATCACGCGGTGGTAGATTGTAGGTCTAAGCATCTGACTTTTAAAGATCCGACATTTTCACACATCATTGTACAAGGTGAAAGATCATTGACATCTAGTATTATTTCTGCGGCCTTGACAAGAAAGTTGATGCGTGAAGGTTGTGGGGCATACCTTGCTCAGATAGTTGATACACGGTTGGAGAGTCCTTGTATCAAGGACATACCTGCTGTATGTGATTTTCCAGAAGTCTTCCCAGAAAACCTTCCTGGATTGCCCCCGAAAAGAGAGGTTGAATTTCCACGAGCTTATTCCTAGATCTACCCCTATTTCTATCACTCCTTATAGAATGGCTCCAGCAGAGTTAAGAGAATTGAAAGCACAATTGCAAGAACTTCTAGAGAAAGGTTTTATTCAACCTAGTGTTTCTCCTTGGGGAGCCCCTGTTTTATTCGTAAAGAAGAAATATGGCACTCTTAGGCTTGGGGAGCCCCTGCTTTATTCTTAAAGAAGAAAGATGGCACTCTTAGGCTTTGTATTGACTATACACAATTGAACAAAATAACAATCAAGAATAGATATCCACTACCAAGGATCGATGAGTTGTTTGACCAACTGAAGGGTGCTAAAGTATTCGCAAAGATTGATTTAAGGTATGGATATCACCAACTGCGTGTTAGAGAGAAGGATGTTCCTAAAGTTGCTTTTAGAACTCGGTATGGTCATTATGAATATTTGGTGATGTCATTCGGATTGACAAATGCTCCTGAGGTATTCATGGATCTAATGAATCGTGTATTCAAGCCTTATCTGCGGTATTCATGGATCTAATGAATCGAGTATTCAAGCCTTATCTTGATCAGTTCGTAGTTGTCTTTATAGATGATATTTTAATATTTTCTAGAAGTAGTGAAGACCGTGATAAACACCTTCGGATTGTTTTGAAAATTTTGAAGGAAAAAGAACTTTATGCTAAACTTTCCAAGTGTTAATTTTGGCTTGATGAAGTAGTTTTTCTGGGACATGTTGTATCAACCGAAGGCGTGAAGGTGGATCCTAGTAAGATACAAGCAGTTGTTGAATGGAGACCTCCCAAAAGTCAAACCGAGGTAAGAAGTTTCTTAGGCTTAGCAGGATACTATAGAAGATTTGTGAAAGGCTTTTCCATTATCGCCTCTCCTTTGACTAAGCTCTTGCAGAAGGAAGTAAAGTTTATTTGGGATGACAAATGCCAAGAGAGCTTTGAAACTCTCAAATCCTTGTTGACTCAAGCGCCTATACTTACTTTACCAATTGAAGGGAAAGAGTATGTAGTATACAGTGATGCTTCTCACAATGGTCTAGGATGCATTTTGATGCAAGAAGGGAAGGTAATTTCTTATGCCTCTCGGAAATTAAAACCGCATGAATTGAATTATCCTACTCATGATCTTGAACTTGCTGCTATAGTGTTTGCTTTAAAAATATGGGGGCATTATTTGTATGGAGAGAAATGCCATATATTCACTTATTACAAGAGCTTAAAGTACTTGGGTACTCAGAAGGAGCTAAACCTTCGACAATGTAGATGGCTTGAACTCATCAAGGATTACGACTGCACGATTGATTATCATCCAGGTAAAGCCAATGTGGTTGTAGATGCCTTAAGTCGAAAGTCCTTCGCAAGCATTTCCTTGAGTCCTTTACCCCTGCTTCTTGAGTTAAGAGCCATATATGTTTGGTTTACATCTGATTCAAATGGTTCAGTTATTGCTAATTTGCAAGTAAAACCAATATTACTTGAACAGGTGAAGGAAGCACAAAAGTTAGAAGAGAAACTTGTAAACTTTACCAGAGAAGTTCTAAATGGGGGAAAACTTGATTTTACATTAACAGATGATGGTGTCTTATTTTATCAGAACAAGTTATGTGTCCCTAATGATGACAAATTGAGGAGAAAAATATTGAATGAAGCACATACTTCACCATATGCAATGCATCCTAGAGGTACAAAGATGTACCAAACCATCAAAGAACATTATTAGTGGAATGGTATGAAGAGAGACATTGTGGAGTTCATTTCTAAATGTTTGGTTTGTCAACAAGTAAAGGCAGAACATCAGGTCCCAGTTGGTTTACTACAGCCCTTGTCGATGCCGAAATGGAAATGGGAGAGAATAACTATGGACTTTGTTTCTGGACTTCCTCGCACTCAAAGGAATCATGATGCAATATGGGTGATTGTGGACAGGCTAACCAAAAGTGCTCACTTCTTAGCAATCAGGGTGGATTACTCACTTGAGCGTTTAGCCGAATTGTACATTAATGAGATTGTAAGACTACATGGGATCCCTGTGTCTATTGTATCTGATCGAGACACAAGGTTTACATCTAGATTTTGGGGCAGCTTGCAGAAAGCTTTGGGTACTAAGCTGAAATTTAGCACTTCGTTCCATCCTCAAATAGACGGCCAGTCGGAAAGAGTGATACAAATTTTGGAGGATATGCTTCGAGCTTGCATTATGGAGTTTGAGGGCAGTTGGGACAAATACTTGGCTTTGATTGAATTTGCTTACAATAACAGTTATCAATCGAGTATTGGAATGCCTCCCTATGAAGCCTTGTACGGAAGGAAATGTCGGACCCCTCTTTGTTGGAGTGAAGTTGGTGACAGAAAGCTTGTTGGACCTGAAATTGGGCAACAAACAGAGGACAAGGTAAAAATTGTCAAGGATCGTCTAAAGATTTATTCGGATAGACAAATGTCTTACGCTGATCTTCAAAGGCGTGACATTGAATATCAAGTTGGAGATAAAGTATTCTTAAAGGTGTCTCCATGGAAAAAGATTATGAGATTTGGCCAAAAAGGAAAACTTAGTCCCCGATTTATTGGACCTTATGAGATACTTGAAAGGGTTGGACCAATTGCATATAAATTAGCTTTGCCACCGGAGTTAGACAAGATCCACAATGTCTTCCATGTTTCTATGCTCAGAAGATATCATTATGTTCCATCTTATGTTCTTCCAGTTGAATCTATTGAGGTTAATCTTGACTTGACGTATAATGAAGAACCTATCCGAATTGAAGCTCGATAAGTAAAGCAACTTAGAAACAAGAGAATCCCCTTAGTAGAGGTACTTTAGAGGAACCATTCGGGAAAGGAAGCTACCTCGGAAAGAGAAGAAGACATGAGGACCCAGTATCCGCACCTGTTCTAGGACTAGTGTAAGGTAAATTTTGAGACGAAATTTCTTTAAGGGGGAGAGAGTTGTAACACCACGAAATGCTAACCAAGAGTCGCTTGTCGATACACCATTGCTTAATTACTATAGTATGTTTTACTCTCATTTTGGGAACTTGAAATGTTGTGATATTTGCAAACTTGCTTAACATAAATTGTGTTCGTAATTTAAGGTATTGTATTGGGGTATTTTCGTAATATTCTAATTAGAATTATGTATAACTTTAAAAGGAGGTGATGGATATATATATAGGTGTATATGTATGCATTTTGGGCAGCACACAATTATTTGGGCAGCACCTTTAGAGGACAGCTGTAAAGGGGATAAACATCACTTTTGGTGACTATATGTTTACACCTCCTCTATAGTGAAACTCGTGTTCCTTAGCTTTAAGAAACCTGGTGAACTATCTCTAGCTATATTACTCTCAAAATCACAACAGAAAAACTTGGTCCTTTTGGCTGGAATTAGAGACACACCCTTCTCTTTGGTAAGTGATGAAATCTGTCCCTGAGCTTGGTAGTGTTTGGTATTTTCAGCATATCGCGTTTTATAGAACTTCGTTTACAGTGAATAGATATGATTTGGAAAGATAATTCATATATGTACAACTCTTATGTTTATGTAAAACTCTAATTTAACTGTTATGGATTCGAAATATGGGACGCAACATAGGACAAGTTCTGTCCAGAGTTCGAAAGTAGAAATCATGTATGGACAACTGTTAGTGTTTTGAATATATCTTTTTGTACAAAATATATTTTGCGGTGATTCTTGTTTGTTTGCAACCTTAAGAGATGTACCTACATCTTTAATGAAGGTTATAAAGTCCAGTTTTGCCGTTTTCCTTTTCAAATATAAGTCGCCACATGAGGTACTAGGCTGGCCAGATTCACTGGTTTGGGAGCATAGTCATATTTGTACAGGCTAAGCTTACTTGTGATGATAATCCTGTTTTACTTCAACATTATTGAGATACTAGGAATTAAAGAAGTTATTTAATTGTATTTTTAAGGTTGTATATACTCGTGAACAAGTTGAGGACCTTCAAACGTTGGTTGGTCTACGGTTTGAACTCGCGAAGTTGTGTTGGACTGTTTCTTTGCTAAAGCATTGAGGTTTGTGTATAAACTTGTACTTGCACTCTTTTAACTGCTGGTATATCTGAAGGTTGATATTGGTACCTTGGTTACCTCTTGTCACTTTGCATTGTCATGTTGGCATCCTTTAAGACGTTAAAGATGCTTGTGTAACTCGCCCACTTGTACGGATTGTTTGATCACTTGGCACTCTTGTTGGGACCTTGTCCTTCTTGTGGCTGTGACTTTGTCACTATTGACATGCCTCTTGATTCAGATCATTTGCCATCTTGACTCTAGATTTTTAGTCTGTCTTAAGAATGAAAGTTGTCCATTTTAAGCACGAACTAGGAAGCCATTTTTAATATGGTTCTTGGTTCTCTTGATTATTGGGCTTTGATCCTTCTTGATACAGGGCGTTGACCTTTCTTGATACCTACTTGTGCTTGGTGTAACGACATGATGTATATATTGGGCGAGCCTTGTTATTGAATCTCTTGGAAAATGGTGCTATGAGCGTTCTTGACATTTGGATCTTTAAATATCAAACTTGATACTCTTTATATAATGTTTACTTAATTTGTTTGTTATGTTTCAATTGTGCTGCCTATGACTTGAGAAAGTTAACTTGGTGAATCGGATGGCTTCGAACCTATAGCTTTTATTCCACTAAGCTATATGCTTAGCGATAGTTGTTTCTATCGTAGGGAATGATCGAGTGGTTGCATGAAGCTGGCCATTGGAGGTGGAAATTTTGAGAGCCTTAAGGAAGATCACATTTGCATGTAGGCATCTATTTTTGTATAAACCTTGGGACTTGTACATGATCTATGTGTTGTATATTTACATGAAATTTTGAGGACTAATTTGATCATGTCCCCATGGGTTGTAATATAAGTATGTTTATGTGTTTGGTTCTTTTGGGGTGTGTAAACCCAAGTCTTGTAATATATTAAATTTACCACTAATTTTGAATGATTGTGTGAAGCATGAACGACCTAGTTTGGGTACTCGGAAGTTGGTAATATTCTTTTTATATCATTTTTTTCTACTGTGAGGACAATATATGCATACAAATATCGTGAGTTTATTGGCTTATATTATTTCGGAAGGGTCGCTACACACTCAATCCAAAATAATTCATAGGATAACTCTTAGATCATGCGTGAGAATAATCTTTCACTATCCATGTCTAAATATAGATTCAGTATGTGAGAAAGCCTTTCAACTTTAGAATCATCATATTGTGAGAAAACCTTTCACGTCATACCATATTCATGCATAATTTGTATGTGAGAATATCCTTTCAACAACACAACAACTATACAATAATCATAGACACTTCACCCTCAAAGTGTTCTTAAAGCATATATATAAATCTCATAAGCATGCATAATTCTCATACTTTGCCCTTTCAAGGTTCAAAGCTCATATCAAATCAACAGATCTAGAATTGCTACATTAGACATTGATATCATCATAATTCAAGTAACCCAATTACTACATGCATAATTTCATAAAATTCTTCTAAAATCAACAAGCCCACATCACAAGATCACAATTGAGAAATATGGGGATTTCATGGGTTCTTGGGGATAAAACATAAAAACCATAGGAAATCATCAATTCATGCATAATATAACATAATTCAATCATTAGAATCAATTTAGAAAGGAACCCATGACTTTGGAATCAAACTCTAACTTTTGGGGATTTCAATCTTTGAAATTGAGATTTTGAAGGGATTCCATGGATGAATTCTATTCATGGATGAAGACTATCATACCTTATCAATGAAGCCTAATGAATTTGGTGTGAAAACATAGCTTCTTGAACCCTAGCTCCAACTTCCTCCTCTTCCTTCTCCTTCTCCTTCTCCTCTTCCTCCTCCTCCTGCTCCTTCTCCTTCTCCTTCTCATTCTTCTTCTTCTTCTTATTCTTCTTCTTCTTCGTCAAGTTCTAGAGAGAGAATATTTGGAGAGGATGAACTTTGGGGATTTGATTTGGGTTTTGGGAAATAATGAGGTGAATGGGTGTTTTTTGAGTTAAAATGACTTATAAAGGTGTATAAAACTTAGGCAAAACGACCTCACTTAATATCCCTTTAAAAAGGAATTACCCAATATAACCCCCACTTTAAGTGGGGTGCCCAGGGACCACACCCCTCTTAACGAACCGTTAAGGGCACCATGGCCCTTGAAGGTGCCCTTGGTCCCTTGACCAGTATCTATGCTACCTTGAAAACACCCCCACATGGTGAAAGCAACCCCACGATCCTTCCCACAGGTCGTGGTCTTCACTACGGGTCGGGAAGTGGATCGTGAAGGGGAGCCTTCTTGGGGCAACTTGAGGGAGGCTACTGCCTCACCACCAGGGGTGGTACCATGGGGCGTAATGGCCACCACGGGGCGTGGTGGCCACCACAGTCCGTGAAGACCCTCGTGGTAGGGTGGGCAGTGCCTTGGCCAATTTTGGGCAGTCTTGTCCTTTCTTTCTTGACGTTAGCCCTCACATTTAGATCTAGTTTAGCCTACTAATTTCTAGGGTGTTACATGAAGGGATAGTGCATCAAGTGGAGAAGAAATTGCAACTAATGGTGAGGATGAAAAGTCTACATATCAAAGTAACAGTAAGATCTTGGCAAGACATGGTGAAAATATTAGGTGCTCATAAACCTAGAATTTATCATCATATTATCCAATGACAACACCAGATGAAAGACTACTAAAATGCAACACTAATGGTGCAAGTTAAGGTAACCCTGGAGAAAGTTCATATGAATTCTATTTCAGAGACAGTATTGGAGACCTAATTCATGTGCAAGCAGAAAGAATTGGTTTTCCTCCAAATATTGAAGCGGAAGCGAAAGCTATTCACACAGCTTTACAATTTAGCAAAGAACATGGGTGGCAGAATATGTAGTTAGAAACAGACTCCTTGACAATAAAGAACATCATTCAAGGTATCTAGAGAATCTCATGGGAGATAGATGAGATGATGGATGTTATAATAAGAGAGGTGCAACAACAACATGTTACAATTAAGCATATTTTTAGAGAAGGTAACTAAATGAAAAATTATTTAGCAAATATAGCTATTAATCAAGAAGGTATGCACACTCTCAGAACATTCACAGAGCTAGCAACAATAGGTAAATGCATAAATAATAATGAAAAAGCACAAATTTTAAACATTAGGATCAAGACCAAGTAGATAAAACCTCACGAGAGTTCAACAGTCAGGATTAAACAGGAAATCAAGGGGGGGGGGGTAGCATACATATTTACAAAAGAGTACACCTACCAAAGGGGATCATTGCAATTGTATTGATAGAGTTTTTGCTAACCTGTGTTATTGCACGAAAACTTTCATAAAAATCAGGGGTACATCGTGATGAGTCTAAGATTTTAACTCATTTAGGGCTTAATATTCATAGTTTTAATGTCCTAAATGCCTATCTTATTCTCTAAACTGATGTTTATGTGCTAATTTGCAGCTATGAGGGAGAAAAAGCAAGGTAAGGACATTACCGGCAAAAAAGGAGCGAAAAAGCTGAAGAAAGGAAAAGCTGACAATCGCCAAGACCACTCGGCGACTCACTGAGTGGTACTTCAACTTGCCTAAAGTTACAACATGCCAGCCCTGGGGAAAAGCCCACTCAGTGATGGAAATGGCACTTCGGCGAACCACCGAATGGATCGACGATAAGGATCCTGACCGCCTAAAGTTACAACAGTTGAATGGTGAAGAGGCAAGTCAAGAAGGTGATGGAGATGGACACTTGGTGCATCGCCGACCTGGTCGATGATGGTTGACTAATTCCGTTGATCAGTCCAAAAGATGAAAATCTGGAAGAGTATAAATGTGATTTTTTTAAAGATGAAAAATAGGTTTTAAATTCAAAATTTTGAGCGAATGTTCTGAGTGTTTGAGAGTTCTAACTTTGAGTTTTTGATCCCAAACACTATTTTTGGAAGTTTTTGAGTAGAATTTTAAGTTGGGTTTTGATTTTAAGTTAATTCAAACATTGTGAAGACTCAAATCTTATTACCCAGCTGATGGAGAACATAGTTGATAATATTTTCCTGCCTTTTATAATGTGTGGCTAAATACCCCATTCTTGGGGTGTGATTATGTGATTAATTGTCTCAATTAGCTTATGGGTGTTAGTAATTACTGATTTAATTGTTGTTTTGAAGTGGATTCGATTGATAACTGAGTCCTAATTTAGGAATTGTACTTGCAAATGTAGTTCTAGTCTAGTATTCTATGCTTTCTTGAGAAAGAGGTTTTACAATTAAGGTTATCAATTGATGATTGTAGTGATTGGGTTGTTGTGGATTTAGCTTGAGATAATGAGTCTAAGTTCGATCATACCAATCTAGCTCGAGAGAGTAGATTAATTGAGGTTTTGGGTTGTTCATAATTGTTATGATTGTCGAGGTTCGAGAGAACTCGCTTGAATCATGATAGTTCATCTTGAGATGGCTATTACATTTAAAGTCTAGCTTACCCACTAAGATTCAACAATTTTCAGTAAATAGTAATCACCCGTATAACGAAATTGGCAATTAATCGATCACATCCCGAAGGATCCCTCTCTACTTGAATACTCCCCTATTTTCGTAGTTGTTAATTGACAAATCTAATCCCCCCATTTGACATTATTCTCCAACCCCTGCAACTTACTTTAATTGTTTCAATAAATTCTATTCCTACAACTTATTAGAACACATCTTTCACTTCGTAATTGAATTCTCTACCGTATCACTCCCTGTGGGATCGACCCCAACTCTTTGTTGGGTTTATACTAGATTGCAATTACCTACACTTATGATTAGATGAAGTGTAGTTAAGTGTTATAAATAATGGTGCCGCTGCCGGGAAGTGGTGTTTAGAATTCTTTTAGGGAAGTTTAGTTGTGATCTAATTTTGTTTGTAGTTGAATTGACTTACCTTTTTTGTGTTTGTTGTTCTTGAAAAGGTGACGAGATGAGCGTGAACGGGAGCAACTCTAGCCAACTTGGACATCATGACGACATCAGTAACTTGAATGATGTCAATTAAGCTCAATTGGGTGGTGTAGGTGCTATTTGTTACCTACGGTCGTGGGAAATGTGGTATTCCATGTGACTAGCACGATGTTGCAACTATTGCAAATGAAATGTTTATTCGAAGGGCTGGCTCATCAGGATCCCCATGAATATGATTTTGTGGAAGTGTGTGGTCCATTTTCGTTCAAGAACATCTCATAGGAGTCAGTCCGGCTTCGATTGTTTCATTTTTTCTTTGATGGGGGAAGCAATGAAGTGGTTAGCTGACCTACCAAAGGACTCGATTACGTCTTGGGATGAGCTTACCAAGGCACTCTACATAAGATTTTTCCCTCCTTCGAAGATGAGGGCATTGAGAGAAAATATTCAGGGCTGCAAACGATTGGATGGTGAACCAATCCACGAGACATGGCTGAGGTTTCAGAAGTTGTTACTCCAATGCCCAACTCACGGACTCCCTAACAACGTGTTGTTACAACATTACTACCAGAGTCTAGATTCAGTCAACAAGGGTGTGGCTAACCAGCTAGTCCAATGAGGAATTATGCAACAACCTTTTGAAATAGCATCGACCCTTCTTGATGGGATGATAAAGATAAATCGTGCTTGGTACACTAGGGAAGATCAAGTGTCTCCTTTGACCTTCAGGTTGACAAAGGAACAAATAGAAAAAGACCAAGAGAGGGATGAAAACATGGCTAAAATGATGACCCAAATGGATCTTTTGTCAAAACATGTCATGGGTAGTGGTTCTAAGGCTGTGAACACAGTTGGAGTTAGCGGAGTAAATCCCGATGATGCGCACTTTGATGCTTTGTACAATGAAATACTACACTTTCTAGAAAATCAAGGAGGAGGTTTTCGCCAAAATTATCCAAGGCCAAGTAGGAACCAATGATGGAATAGAGAGCGTGATGAAGGTTGGAAGAACCGTGATAGGGAGTGGCGTGACAGTGGTACAAACTGGAGAGAGCGAGATGGTGACAAAGAGAGATATGTACCTCCCCATGAGCGTCAAAAACCAAAAGAGCAAAGGGCTGACCAGAAAAGTTTCCACACTGAAGATATGTTTGCACACATTCTCAATAAAGTGGACGGGTCAGACAAAGTGCTCAAGGAAATGAAAGATGACGTCTCAACTCTGAACAAGACGGTTACTTCTCACTCGGTGTCCATTAAACAACTGGAAACACAAATGGGTCAAATCTCGACTCATTTGAACCTAAGGCCAAAAAGAGGATTATTGAGTGATACCATGGCAAACCCAAAGAATGAAGCGTGAAAGTGTATACTCGTTGTGCCACAATGTTAAATAAGGCGCTTCTTGGGAGGCAACCCAAGTTCTTAGCTTTTATTATTGCTATTTATATAATGAGTGTTAGATGTGCATGTAGAAAATTTGAAGTTTTGGGAAGAAGAGCAAGTAGGCGAGCCCAGGTACCAGTCGGTGACTCGCCGAATAGGTTGGCGACTCGCCGAATAGGTCGGCAAGCCCGATTTGGATCGCCATTTGGACCAACTAATTACCTGGCGGTCCTGTAAAACTCAGGGGACAAAAGAACCATTTAGCGCATCGCCGAATGGTCTGCGACATAAGTGGGTGTCGCCGAATGGCGTGAGAACTGAAGGGTCAAAAGGCCTAAATCATTTTTAAAATTCAAAACTCCCTTTATTTCCTATTTTCTGACTTTTACAATTTCACAACCATAGTTTAGCTTTTTATTCTCGTTATTGTGCGTGGGATCAATTGCTCGGGGGATGTTTCATGCACTTTTGCTTGTTGATTCTCTAGCCTATCACTTTTTTATCAACTCTTGAGGTTGGTTATTGGAACCCCACCTTTAAATATTTTTTGTAGTTTCAAATAAATGAAAGTATCCCCGTTGAATTGTTTGCGTAATATTAATGGTTTGATTGATCGTTATTTGTTCGTGCCTTGTCGTACTCTATTTATGTGTATTTTAGCCTTTAACTGTTGAATCTATGTGTTGAATGAGTGAAATTGCGGGTGTCTGTTAATTGTGTGTTGGGTCTAGTGTGGGAAAAGTTTGAGTAACCCCAATTGCACCGATCAACGGATTTTTCCCAATGATAGAGCGGATGATGTCATTTTTAATGGCAAAAGACGTCTATTGGTCAATTTTGGACAAATCAGGGGAAGTCGATTGGCTTTGCTTTGGATGCCCTCACTATGAGAGTGGAGGCTTGTAAGTAGGGGGAGAGAGTGCTTGAGAATGTGACGGCCTTGAAGGCTGATATTGTTGGGTTGATACGTGATGTGGATAAGTTGAAATCCACAGATCTTTCGATGTTATTCGACACAATGGACCTTTCTGAGGTTCCGTGCACAGATTTCCCAGCCAGTTCTAAGATCCCTCCAGCTAGTTTGACCGGATATGTTGCTAGGGGTGATGAGGATACAGAGTCAGAAGCTCCTTAGACTGATGAGAAGGAGCGTGGTGTTCTAATTACTGTTGTATATGATGACTTAGAGGATTTCGAGCGTGCGATGGGGTAGACAGCTGTTGAGGCATCTCTGAGGGATACATTGATGATGGGCTCCAGTGGAGCAGAGGATGGAGTAGAATCGGGCACTGATGCCCGGACTGAGAGAGTCACTGATATGCAGAGTTCACCGCCGGCTTGGCCTGACAAGGGGATTTTGACTCTTCTCAGTTTTGTTTTTAGACTTTTTATTTAGTTTGCATTTGAGGACAATGGCTTGTTTTGTTTAACGGGGTGAGGTATATGCATACCTACTTCTTTTGGGTTGTTTTTATGGATATTATTGTTGTTTTTGTGTTGTGTATGAATGCTTGTGTGAATGTTGGATTTTGTTGGTATATATTGGTTTTTGATCCATTGGTTTTAAATGTTAATGTTGGTTTTGACCCGAATTAAATTTTTGGTCACCTCTTGATATTTATGAATGTGGCTATTCTCTTGCAAATTTGAGTGTCTGTTGTGATCAATACTGATGACTTGAATAGTGCTCTTGATTGAACGATATGTGTGTGCGGCTCCAATGAGGCAAATTGAGTTGCATAAGTCATATGTGAACTCTTAGCATCTCATTGTGACTAGCCAGTTGTTGAGTGACCTCTTGTGATGATCGTTGCACGCAAGCTAAAAATTGTAGAGTCTTGTTTGATGATTGTGTTGAATGCCGCATGCGGTGAGATTACTTGAAAATATGTGCTTGGTAATACCTAGAACTTGCCCCGTTTGTTCAATTGACTAATGTAGGCAAATGATAGAGATGATCTTAGGCCCAATTTGTGAAGAGTGAACCAAAAGTATTATTAAACCTCTTTGTGACCACCTTGTGAGAGTGTGAACATAGCTTTGCACCATTTGAGCCTATCTTTTTCTTTGGATGAAACATGAACAACTTTGACCTTTTTGTCCCATCACCTATAACCTTCATGAAACATTGGTTCGTTTGGATAACCAACTTAGGCCAAAAGCCTAAGTTGGGGGTGTGGTGAAAAAGGAGAAAATTCAAGAATTTGTAAAAATCGATTCTTGAAGGATCATGTTGAAAAAGATGGAATCCCTCCATGTAAAAAAAAAAGAAAGAAAAGAGAAAAGTGAAAGAAGAAAAAGATCGAAAAGGAAAAAACTTGTTGAAATAAAGTTGTACAATGAAAAAAAAGGGGTATCCATTGAGTCATGCTTAAAAGAACATAGGGTGGATTGTGAAAATCATAAAGTCTGAAAGAGAAGGAGAAAAGGTGAAATGCAGGCCATGCTTTGTGAAGGTACTACGCCAAAATGATCATACCTTTACCTTCAGCCCCACTACAAGCCTTTAAAGACCTTTGTGATCTTGAGTGAGCTGAAAGTCATGTTGGTTTGAAAATACGGGCAAGGCTATGGGTAAATTCATGCATGCGTTTCTCTTTAAGAGTGTGAGAGTTACTTTTGATTCCGAAATTCTGGAAATTTGATGAGTTTTGTGTGAGCATGGAATCATTCTTGGTGTGAGGGATTTTGAATGTTTTTATTGAGCTTGAACTTGCATTTGAAGCAAGCATTGTGAGCTTGAGTTCTATTTGATAATGATTAGTTACAGTTTGAAACTTAGAGTGCACAATTGAACATTGCATGGATAGTTTGAACCTCTTGTGTGCATTCATGTTAAGTCCTCATTAGCACTAATTTTAGACATGTTGAACTGATTAATCTTGTGTTTTACTTGAGGACAAGCAAAAGTTTAAGTTGGAAGTGTTGATGAGTCTGGGATTTCAACTCATTTAGGGCTTAATAATCATAGTTTTAGTGTCCTAAATGCCTATCTTATGCGCTAAACTGATGTTTATATGATAATTTGCAGATATGTGGGCAAAAGAGCAAGGCAAGGACATTACCTGGTAAAAAAGGAGAAGAAAAGCTAAAGGAAGGAAAAGTTAAAGAAAGGAAAAGCTGATAATTGCCAAGACCACTCGGCGATCAACTCGCCTAAAGTTATAGCATGCGAGCCCCGGGGAAATGCCAACTCAACGATGGAAATGGCATTTCGGCGAACTACCGAATGGATCGACGATAAGTATCCTGATCTCCTAAAGTTACAAGAGTTGAATGGTTAAGATGCAAGTCAAGAAGGCGAAGGAGAGGGACACTTGGTGCATCGCCGACCTGGTCACCGATGCTCCACTAATTCCGCCGATCAGTCCAAAAGCTGAAAATCTAGAAGAGTATGAATGCGAATTTTTGAAAGATGAAAAGGGGGTTCTGAGTTCTAAAATTTTGAGCGAATGTTCTGAGTGTTTGAGAGTTCTAACTTTGAGTTTTTGATCCCAAACACTGTTTTTGGAAGTTTTTGAGTAGAATTTTAAGTTGGGTTTTGTTTTAAGTTAATTTCAAGCATTGTTAAGACTCAAATCTTGTTAACGAGCTGATAAAGAACATAGTTGGTAATATTTTCCTACTTTTTATAATGTGTGGCTAAAACCCCCATTCTTGGGGGAGAGATTCTGTGATTAATTTTCTCAATTAGCTTATGGGTGTTCGTAATTACTGATTTAATTGTTGTTTTGAAGTGGGTTCGATTGATAACTAAGTCTTAATTCATGAATTGTAGTTGAAAATGTCGTTCTAGTCTAGTATTCTATGATTTATTGAGAAAGAGGTTTCATAATTAAGGTTATCAATTGATGATTGTAGTGATTGGGTTGTTGTGGGTTCCGCTTGAGAAAGTGAGCCTAAGTTCGATTCTACCAATCTAGCTCGAGAGAGTAGATTAATTGAGGTTTTGGGTTGTTCATAATTGTTATGATTGTCGAGGTTCGAGAGAACTCGCTTGAATCGTGATAGTTGATCGAGAGATGGCTATTACATCTAAAGTCTAGCTTACTCACTAAGATTCAATGGTTTCAGTAAATAGTAATCGGTTATATAGCAAAATTTGCAATTAATTGATCACATCCCCAAGGATCCTCTCTACTTGAATACTCCCCTGTTTTGGTAGTTTGTTAATTGACAAAACTAATCCCCCCATTTGACACTAGTTATTAACCCCTGCAACTTACTTTAATTGTTTTCATAAATTCTATTACTACAAAAGATTCGAATACATCTTTCACTTCGTAATTGAATTCTCTACCGTATCGCTCCTTGCGGGATCGACCCCAACTCTTTGTTGGGTTTATACTAGATTGTGATTGCCTACACTTAAAATTGGATGAAGTGTAGTTGAGTATTATCACATCTTTATCTTTAAACTTCCTAGCACGGAGGTAAAAAAGAAACTCGGGCAGATTAAGACAGGACCAAATGATAAAGTATAAATTAGCGCCACACATAGAAAGAGGGAGATGCTTAAGAGTCGGGGGAAGTCAGCTACTTGATGGCTACCTCCATGAATTCCACATGCGGGTGGATGCATTACCTCCTTCAGATTTTGTGGAATAACAGAAGACAAGAAACGAAAGAAAGAAGAAGGAAACTAAATGGAGTAATGAAATATCTTTCGCTAGTAAATGCTCCTATGCAAGCTGCTGAATATGAAAAAGGAGAGCTCCTAGGTGGAAGAAAATCCACAGGATAAAATGGCGCATAGGTGGTAGCTGCTAGAGGAATGCTTTGTGGAGACTAATACAAACTAGGAAAGTGAAAGAGAGGTAAATGATGTTAGGTTTCTTTCCTTTTTTTGTTTAGTTCTGTTGGATTTGGGTTGTTGGCTAAATTTTATTTCTGTTTTTATTAAATAAAATGGCCACCAGGCCACCAAAATTTTATTTGAAAAAAAACTCTTCAATCACGGAAACCAGTATAATGATGAAATATATGAATATACAAGGCAACTTTATGGAGGCAAATCAGGCTACAAAGTTATTCTGAGAAGCAAGAAGGATGTCTTTTGCATGTTCAACTAGAATCCTTTGGACCTCAACAAGATCTGAGCAAGGATAACAGAATCATGTCTGTTGGTGTAATATAAATACCATCAATAGGTAGAGCCACTATTAAGAGGAGTTTGGAGGTTCTAAATTTCCTTTCAAATCCACTACTCTAGAGTGAAAAACATTTCTATGGTCCCTTCATTACCACTAAATCGTCAATCAATTTTCTTATGGATTCAAAAGTTAATATAAATATATATTTATTTAATTTTCTAGTACAAATATAGGATCTATGAAAAATCTAAGGGGTTCGTCCGAACCCATGAACCTCCACCTAGCTCCGTCTCTGAATACAATGAATTACATTTGAAATGAATAAAAAAGTACTCAAGTTGAGGCCCAGATATCCCGCTCTTTTTCAAATTATAAAATACAATAAATTACAATTGAAAATAAAATGAACAAAAATGAATAAAAAAGTATTCAGGCCTAAGTGAGGATATCAAGACAGGAGATGTAAACATCATTCCGCTCAATGTCACTCTCTTCAAGAGATGGAAGAGAAGAGATGCGAGGGTAAAGTATCTTTCTACTTTCTTAATTCAAGCAGAGAAAAGGTAAAGAAAAAAAAGCATTTTTACCTAATATTTTTCATGAATACAATGATATTACTTTTCATGAAGAAATGATAATTTAAAATTTTAAAATAGTGAGATTCATGAAATTGAAAAAAAAATCATTATGAAATTGTGATTTTTGCATATGTGAAAAATGCTCTAAAAAGAGTATTACAAGTGCATTTATTAATCTTGAAAAAAATCACATGTTATTGTTAACGTATGATTTGATCATTATGTTATCATAGAAATGATAAAAAGATATAATGTTGAGTAGCCATATTGTGGTCAATGTTATGCCGTAATTTGACTATCTTTAGAAAAATAACTTTATGAAATGTTCTAAGTATAAAACAATTTGAGAAAAATACTTCGAAAAGATTCACCACTTAATTTTTTTTAAAGAAATTAATAAAACTTAATTTAAAAAGATTTTAACAGATTAAATCTTTATAAATTTAGAGAAAATGGGTTAAAGGTTCTTATTTACGCTTCAAGAAGATTTTTAAGGCATTTGAAGCGCTCGCTAACACGCGGTTATCCTACGACTTGGTTAAAATATATTTTGACTATTTTTTAGAAAAATGATTATAAAAATAATTTACAATATTAACTTGAAAAAATAGTTAAACAAAGAACAATTTTATTTTTTAAGAAAAGGGAACCTTAATTGAAACATTTGAATTAAATTACAAGTGATTATAATTTTAACACAAACTAGATTAATTAGTATTTATTTGAACCATTTTAGGAATAAGAATGTGAACCAATGATAAACTATTTTAAATTAATTGATGAGTAAATAAAGGCTTTGACTAAATATATTCAATAAAAGTATAAGAGTTGATAAACATGAATTATATTAAAATAAACTAACATAAAGAATATAGTTCATCTTTTGGGGAGTTTAATTAGGTTATTTAAAGTTAGAGATAATAAAAAGCTAACAATAAATAATCACAATTAAATAGGTTAAAAGTAAAGGAGAAATTGAATTTGGGCCCTTTTCTAGGCCAAACTTGCTGCTGTTGCACTTGGGCTTTGGCCCATGTATACAACTGTATACAAGATATGTATATCAGTGTATGCAATTCATTTTTCAGCTACCGAGACCCGTAATTCTGCTCATTTTTCCCCATAATCCTGCCTTTCAACCTGTATCACATATACCAAATATATACGGACTGCATATTTGTTTGTATATTAGTGTATATTGTTGTATACAACATGTATACAACCCTTTTTGACCTCTTGAACCTGTTTTTTTAAAACTTCCAGCCCTTTGTACACCTGTTTGTCAGTGTCTTCATTTATGCTAATCAATTTCAAGGGAGACAGACTTGGAGAAATGAGTTTTGGGCCTTTATAGCCATCTCGGAATGCAAAGGGAAGAAGGATGGAGTCCAAGATGAACTCGAGTTGGTGTCACATGTATTAAAAGAAGAAAGAAAGAAAACGGTTTATATGATTCAATAAAAATACGAGCAACTTTAACATATAGAAAACACAAAATTCATATTTGTATGCTATAACAAAGTTTGCATAATTGCGCATCATAGCAAACATGCTATGACTACGCTATTTCGCTATACATATATACAAAAGAAGCAATTGTATAATTCGCTGGCTCCTCTTCAGATTTGTATAATTTTGCTGGCAGGCCATTTGTATAAATTGTTGTCAGCCTCTCATTTGTATAAATCGTTGAGAGTCTCTCAATTTAATTTTATGTGTTTGTATATCTGTATAAAATATGAATTTGTATACAATTGAATCGAAATAAAACGTTTGTATATCAAATATCGTTCTCTCTCTCGCTTTATACAAATATAAATTATACATTGTATTTGTATAATCTGTGTTTGTATAAAGCGAGAAATAGAGAGAAAGGCAAAAGAGAACTGGACAGGGGAATATTTGTATTGTATAATTATAAGTGTATAGGACGAAGATATATGTATTTGCATGTGTATATACAATTTTCTCTCGCTTTATACAAACAAAAACACAATTTATACATTTCTGTTTGTATAAGGCGAGAGAGGCGAGCGACAGAGAGAGTGAGCGAGAGAGGGAGAGTGGCGAGCGAGAGTTTGAGGGAGAGAGGTGACTGGCAAATAGTTTGCTACAGGGCACAATTAAATCAAAGTGTGGTTATACCATTTAATTTGAATTAATAATTTGCCATTATGTACAATTTTCCCTAAAAATAAATAGCAAAGAGAGTATGCCAAATTATAAGAATATACATGATGATTCAAGAAGATTAATGAATAACCCAATTAGGAGGGGTCATAAAGAGACATACTAGAAACCAATAAATTCCAACGAAATGACTGAAAGAGGCAACATACATTTAATACCAACACATCAATATGGTGGCTTAGCAATATTCTTATAAATGGGAAGAAGAGAAGAGTTGGTCACCATCAGATAATTGGGTAGCCAAAGAGGTATAACAATAAACACAAAAAAAAAAATAGCAGCTAAGTTAACAATTTTCCCAACCAAACAATGGAAGCTATAGCTAAGGGACTTTGACAAGAAAGTTAAAAGGAAGAAAAAAAATATCGCTTGAACTCATCAGCAAAGACCACGGTCTTACAATTAGGATTCACCAAAGCTATACCACCAATATATGTTTAATCCAACAAAGGGCTAAACAATCTAACTTGACCTAAACTAATCAATGAAACTTGGGTCTCACAACATCAACAACATTCAAGAACATCAGGTGGAAGCATATGATGACTAAATTAAGAGACACAAGAAAGGATACGATGAGAACAGATGGCCGAATATTATAAAAAAATATACCAAACTAAAATTTGATACAAAGAAAGTAGAAGGATGACCGCAATATCAATTGAAGTTTTCAAATTTTTGACTAATAAACAATACCGAAACAACTCAAGCTACACTTAGGAGATAAAAGAAGATGGTCAGGTTCCTATTCACATTTTTATGAAGTTAAAACAGTTCCACATGACATTACAGTGAGCCAAGTTGAAACGAGATTACAATGAGGTACAAACACGACATCAATAGCCGAAATACAAGAGAAAAACAACCAGTATTCAAGTTATGCAAGAAGAAATAGATTCTACGAGATTAGGCTAACACATATGATAATTCAAAACGATAGAGATGACAGCCAATGGCGCAAGCAAACCATGAAGAAAACAGAATGATACAACGAGCAAATCCTAAGTTGAAGCTAGATGAATATCAAGTCATTTTGAGTGAAACGAGGCAGTGGCTCAGCTGACTATGGAGATACAAAACCGAACTAACAAAAATAACGACCAATATATAATATCAAAGGAGCTTTATCAAATCTTTCTTCATGCTTACAACCCAAAATTTTACAAGAAAATGACACTACGAAAACAGCAAACGAGGAACCATATACATTAAGCAGCAGAACATATACCAAAGCTTGAACATAGAACACGCCATATCGAAATAGACTGTAAGAAGGAGCGGTATTACCTTTCTTGGAGTAGCGACTGGGACGACGAGCTTGACCGTGAAACCTTTCCACCACTGTGAGCTTAACTCGAGCAAGCGATGAATGATACCAAAGAAAAACTAGCCTATTGTAAAAATCTCCGGTCTCTCACTTCTCTTAATTCTCCCCCTCTTAACTCTTCTCTAAAAGTTTTAGTTTTTTTTTGGATGAAGAGGACGAGGGCCTTAAATAATAGAAAATCTAGGGCTGGTTTGGGGGAAAAAATGAGTTGAAAATTTGAATTCCTTTGCTTCTTTTCAAGGCAACAGTGGAAGAGATTCAAAAATCCCTAAAATGGGGGAAAAGGGGACGTGAGGTGATTGTTTAGGCTTCTAGGTTATGGGTTTCGTAGGGTTCACATCGGAGAGGACGAAAAGAGGGTTGACCGAGATTTGCTGCTGGATTTCTGGGTTTGCAGCGTTCTTCACTGTTCTTACGTGAAGAAGACGAGCGAGGTGGGGTCGCTGTATGTATGCTTTGCTGAAAAGTGGGATGGGTTTCTATTTGTTTTTATTGAAATTGGGCTTGGGTTGAATGTTGTAATTGTTGTTGGCATTGAATTGGACTGATGGAAATTGAGTAAAAGGCCCAAACTAGTCTCAAATGGGCTTAAGAAGAGCTAATAAAATGGATTAAGAATTCAACAACGAAAATGGCCAAATGAATTGATAGTTTGGCCAATTGAATTTAAAACTTAGCCAAATTTAATTTGACTAGTGAATTCGACTAAAACTTAAATAAGAAGAATTATTATGCTTAATTAACGAGCTTCTTAATCTGAACGAAATAAAATAATTAACCGACTTGTAAACTAATTAACTCAAAAAATATTACTACATAACTAAACTAATTAAACAAATACTTAATTAAAGCGAAATCTTTTTGAGACGATTTTAGAATATTCTTAAAATATACTAATTATATACATAATTATATAAAACACATATATTATTTAAAAATTATAAAAAAAAATGATACAACTATTTAAAATAACTTGCAAACTATATTATTTTATTTTTTTGAAATTTTATAAAACTAATTATTTTAAATTATTTGGAATTGAAGAAACTCGATGACTAATCTATAGTGTGGATGTCTAAAATTGGGTGTCAACAACTATCCCTCGTTTGACTTGGATTGATGAAAGAAATTCGAGGTAAATGAAATTGATGAATCCAATTTTGACCGACCAAATCTTCATCCTCAAGAAAAGGGATTTTGGTACGAATTTTTGAAAATATGGTCGGACCCCAGAATTTGGTTTCCTACATATCTCAGGCTATATGATAATTCAGGCAACTTGTAGTTCCATACACTTGATTTGACGCACAATTATGAAAGAATTTGAAAGCTATCCCGATATTAAATTATGAAGTGACTGGAATGCTCGAGAATAAGATTTGAGAGAGGATGTCAGAATACAACCGAATTTTCAACATTGAGCCCGCCTACATATCCTTAAACTTTAGGACTCAAGTTGTTTGTAGTTCGACTTGATCGGTTGAAAAGGAAATTTATTATGTAAGATAACCTTTGGTTCTAGAGGAGTGACAAGTAAGTCGAGTATGAAAAAGAGGTTTGCAACCTATTAGCCATGAATGTGGGGCCCTTCACACCCATAATTAAGAACTTACACATACAAACTTTCCAAAGCTCTTGGTGTATTGTCACTCAGATTGGAAAGTTCCTTCGGTGAGAGTGACAAGTTTTCCAAATGTGAAATTCAAACCGATAAACGCAAAGGAAAATTCACATGCCTTCTGATAGGGATGTGGTTTGATTGTGGTGGAAGTCGCTACTCAGCTCATGTCCTAAGAGCATGATACTCCTTTTTAGACTACGTTCCAGTTTGCCGCCAAGAAAAAGTTCCACGTTATATTGCATCCTTTTTTATGTCGTCCGCACTTGTGGTTTGATTTGAGAACTTATCCTCTTGGATGCTCTCGGCAAGGACTGAAATAAAATTGTTAGAAGAAATAGTAATTTAAAAAGAGAAGCGACATGTTTTACCGTATTCAGCACATGTTCTTTTCTGTAAATATTCTTCACCTCCGAACAGATGCGCCACTTAATTTTTTAAAGAAATTAAGAAAACTTAATTTAAAAAGATTTTAACAGATTAAATCTTTATAAATTTAGAGAAAAAGGGTAAGAGGTTCTTATTTACGCTTCAAGAAGATTTTTAAGGCATTTAAAGCGCTCGCTAACACGCGGTTATCCTATGACTTGGTTAAAATATATTTTGACTATTTTTTAGAAAAATGATTATAAAAATAATTTACAATATTAACTTGATAAAATAGTTAAACAAAGAATAATTTTATTTTTTAAGAAAAGGGAACCTTAATTGAAACATTTGCATTAAATTACAAGTGATTATAATTTTAACACAAACTAGATTAATTAGTATTTATTTGAACCATTTTAGGAATAAGAATGTGAACCAATGATAAACTATTTTAAATTAATTGATTAGTAAATAAATGATTTTGACTAAATATATTCAATAAAAGTATAAGAGTTGATAAACATGAATTATATTAAAATAAACTAACATAAATAATATAGTTCATCTTTTGGGGACTTTAATTAGGTTATTTAAAGATAGAGTTAATAAGAGACTACCAATAAATAATCACAATTAAATAGGTTAAAAGTAAAGGAAAAATTGAGTTTGGTCCCTTTTCTGAGCCAAACTTGCAGTTGTTGCACTTGGGCTTTGGCCCATGTATACAAGTGTATACAAGATATGTATATTAGTGTATACAATTCATTTTAAAGCTGCCGAGACCCGTAATTCTGCTCATTTTGACCTGTAATCCTGTCTTTCAACCTCTATCACATATACCAAATATATATGGGCTGCATATTGGCTTGTATATCAGTGTATACTGTTGTATACAACATGTATACAACCCTTTTTCGCCTCTTGAACCTGTTTTTTTTTAACTTCCAGCCCTTCGTACACCTGTTTGTCAGTGTCTTCATTTATGCTAATCAAATTGAAGGGAGATAGACTGGGAGAAATGAGTTTTGGGCCTTTATAGCCCTCTCGGAATGCAAAGGGAAGAAGGATGGAGTCCAAGATGAACTCGAGTTGGTGTCACATGTATTAAAAGAAGAAAGAAAAAAAAGCTTTATATGATTCAATAAATATAACTAGCAAAGAGAGTATGCCAAATTATAAGAATATACATGCTGATTCAAGAAGATTAATGAATAACCCAATTAGGAGGGGTCATAAAGAGACATACTAGAAACCAATAAATTCCAACGAAATGACTAAAAGAGGCAACATACATTTAATACCAACACATCAATATGGTGGCTTAGCAATATTCTTATAAATGGGAAAAAGAGAAGAGTTGGTCACCATCAGATAATTGGGTAGCCAAAGAGGTATAACAATGAACACAAAAAAAAAAAAACAGCAGCTAAGTTAACAATTTTTCCAACAAAACAATGGAAGCTATAACTAAGGGACTTTGACAAGAAAGTTATAAGGAAAAAAAATAAAATATCGCTTGAACTCATCAGCTAAGACTATTTTCTTACAAAGACTCACCAAAGCTATACCCACAATATATTTTTAATCCAACCAAGGGCTAAACAAGCTAACTTGACCAAAAGTAATCAATGAAACTTGGAGACTCACAACATCAACAACATTCAAGAGCATCAGGTGGATGTATATGATGACTAAATTAAGAGACACACGAAAGGATACGATGAGAACAGATGGCCAAATATTATAAAAAAATATACCAAACTAAAATTTGATAAAAAAAAAGTAGAAGGATGACCGCAATATCGATTGAAGTTTTCAGATTTTTGACTAATAAGCAACACCGAAACAACTCAAGCTACACTTAGGAAATTAAAGAAGATGATCAGGTTCCTATTCACATTTTTTTTAAAGCTAAACCAATTCCACATGACATTATAGTGAGCCAAGTTGAAACGAGATTACATGAGGTACAAATGCGACGGCAATAGCCGAAATATAAGAGAAAAACAACCAGCATTCAAGTTATGCAAGAAGAGATAAATTCTACGAGATTAGGCTAACACATATGACAATTCAAAACGATAGAGAAGACAGCCAATGGCGCAAGCAAACCATGAAGAAAACAGAACGATACAACAAGCAAATCCTAAGTTGAAGCCAGATGAACATCAAGTTATTTAGAGTGAAACGAGGCAGTGGTTCAGCTGACTATGGATATATAAAACCGAGCTAACGAATATAACGACCAATATATAATATCAAAGGAGCTTTATCAAAGCTTTTGTCATGCTTACAACCTAAACTTTACAAGAAAATGACACTACGAAAACAGTAAATGAGTAACCATATACATTTTGCAGCAGAACATATACCAAAGCTTGAACATAGAACACGCCATATCGAAATATACTGTAAGAGGGAGCGGTATTACCTTTCTTGGAGCAGCGACTGGGACGACGAGCTTGACCGTGAAACCTTTCCACCAATGTGAGCTTAACTTGAGTAAGCGATGAATCGATACCAAAGAAAAAGTAGCCTATTGTAAAAATCTCCTGTCTCTCACTTCTCTTCTCAAATCTTCTCTAAAACTTTTTGTTTTTTTTGGACTAAGAGGACGAGGGCCTTAAATAACAGAAAATCTAGGGCTGGTTTGGGGGGGGGAAAATGAGTTGAAAATTTGAATTCCTTTGCTTCTTGTCAAGGTAACAGTGGAAGAGACTAATAAATCCCTATAAAGGGGGAGGAAGGGACGTGAGGTGATTGTTTAGGCTTCTAGGTTATGGGTTTCGTAGGGTTCACATCGTAGAGGAAGAAAATGGGGTCGACTGAGATTTGCTGCTGGATTTCCGGGTTTGCAGCGTTCTTCGCTGTTCTCGCGTGAAGAAGATGAGCGAGGTGGGGTCGCTGTACGTATGCTTTGCTAAAAAGTGGGATGTTTTTTTTTTTTATTGAAATTGGGCTTGGGTTGAATGTTGTAATTGTTGTTGGCATTGAATTGGACTACTGGAAATTGAGTAGAAGACCCAAACTAGTCTCAAATGGGTTTAAGAAGAGCTAATAAAGTGGCTTAATAATTCAACTACGAAAATGGCCAAATGAATTGATAGTTTGGCCAATTGAATTTAAAACTTAGCCAAATTCAATTTGACTAGTGAATTTGACTAAAACTTAAATAAGAAGAATTAATATGCTTAATTAACGAGCTTCTTAATCTTAACAAAATAAAATTATTAACCTACTTGTAAACTAATTAACTCAAAAAATATTATTATATAACTAAACTAATTAAAAAAAACTTAATTAAAGCGAAATCTTTTTGAGACGATTTTCAAATATTCTTAAAATATACTAATTATATACATAATTATATAAAACACATATATTATTTAAAAATTATAAAAAAAAATGATACAACTATTTAAAATAACTTGCAAACTATATATATATATATTGAAATTATATAAAACAAATTATTTTAAATCGTTCGGAATTGAAGAAACTTGATGACTAATCTATAATGTGGAGGTCCAAAATTGGGTATCAACACTAAAATATTTAGGCGAGATAAAATTCATTTTTCAGATTAAAAATATCATAAAATATGTGACAAAATATTCCTTGCTTGTCAAGTCACATTACATTGAAATAAATTATGAAATATAATTTTGTTGGTTGTGTGAGTTTTGCAACTCATTTTGTGTCACGACCTAAAGTACAACATAGACGTGACATGGCAAATAGGACCCCAAGAGGCTCTAAACTAGCCTCTTGATATAAGAATGACACTATGAATGTGAAATCAAGAGATTACAACATAAGGACACGGTACAAGTCTCAAAACTGTTTCAAAGACATACGGAAATATCAAGAGAGTACATGACTAAAATAATGCGGAAATCAACTATGTCTGACAAAGCCTTTTACTACCATAGACTTGGTTAGGACAAACACCTAAACCACGTACATAGTCTGAAAATAGAAAAGACATCAAAAGCAATAAAATGATAATGGCCTTACCCTCGAGCCATCAGGACTCAACATTCCAAGTGTTAAGCAGAGAAATCCAACTAGCCACAACCAGACGGAGGAGCATCAGATCCTATATTATAAAACAATATAAGCACAATATGCATCAATACTTTGAATGTAGTAAATATGGGGAAAATGCAGAACATAAACGTGATAA
Organism: Solanum acaule; assembly: GCA_036250505.1. NCBI lineage: Eukaryota > Viridiplantae > Streptophyta > Magnoliopsida > Solanales > Solanaceae > Solanum > Solanum acaule. The sequence goes on along the minus strand of JAJOOR010005891.1, from coordinate 6,923 downwards.
TATGACAAGTTCAAAATATGATAACGGATGACCAAGTAAAACATAGTAAAGCTTACCTAGACAAAATCATGAATCATGGAACATGGTCAATGAATATTTGAAAAGTCATGAGAAAATCTTAAGTCATAATCATTGAGAAAATTGTAAATCATTTGAAATAAAAAATCATAGTTCTTTTGTGGGATATTTATCACTAACCGACATAGACCATGTGAGAATAGTATGAAATTCAGTGTCTTTCTTCCACCCAAAAATGTCACGACCTAACGTATACTCTAGACGCGACATGACAATAGAACCCCGAGAGGCCCTAATCAAGCAACTTGACGTAACCATGACGTAATGAAATACATTTTTAGAGGTATAGTCAATATAAGTTTCCAATCAATAGATGACATAAACGATACCAACATAGTATATAAGAAATATGCAGAATACTACTAAGTGTGACAAAAGCCTTTCTAATATTAGAAGAGTAGTTGAGACGTAACCCATACACCATGTACAAGTCTAAAAAAAGATATCAAAACAATAAGAACATCAATGGCCTTGTCCTTGGATCATGATGACTCACCGATTCAAGTAATCAAGCTGAGCAATCCCGATCTAAGCACACCCGAGAGGAGAAGCGTCATACACTATATTATGAAAGAATATAGGTACACGTATGCATTAGTGTATGAAATGTACTAACTATGGGGAAATGCACAAAAACATATGGATGATTATATAGGTACTTTAAGCATGATATGCATGACCAAGTTAAAACATAATAAAAAAAACTTTAAAGAATTCATGAATCATGAACACGGTCATGTATATTTATAACCATTTGAGAAAAGCTTTGATAATAAATTTAAACGTAAAATAGTTCATTTTATGGGATATTTACCCTTAACTGAGATAGACCATGTGAGCTATAACATGGAATATAATGTCTCACTCCCACACCGAAAAGATATGTCTTACTTTATCAAGGCAAGGGCCATAAACTTCTATATTAGGTGGATCCACTTGCTATGTCTTTCTAAGACAATTCCTACTGGTTCACGTAATTAGGGACAAAGAAATTGCTTCTAGAGACCCGATCTCTACTAATAGGAGAGCCTCCATCTCAAAGTCCTCTTAGTGCTAAGTCAAATCCCAATGGAATTAGTCATAATAATATTCATAATATCATACTTGGAAAGACACAATTGAACTACCAATCCAATCATAAGTCATCATAGAGTAGCTCCTTACAAATAATAATTTCATAAAATTCTCATATTAAACACTTACCTTTCTAAGCATCGAAATCATGATTTCATCCATCTGTGAGAATACCTTTCGCAGTTCATCTACTTATCTCAAAACCATCCTTAGTTCATAAACATCTTTTTCATAAAACATGCATAACTTTCATATTCATAGTTCATCACTTCATAGACTTTGTTCATAAATTCTTAGTCATAATCAAGTAAAAGCATGAGTCCATATGAAATCAATTACAAACTATGTAATTGAATCAAATAAGATTGAAAATAGACAATTGAATCATAATAATGTAACACCCCGCAATTTAGTGAATTGAAATAGTGGGTTCTAGAGCCTTTGGTAAGAGTTTTGGAGTGTCGTATGAGGGTTAAAACTTGTAAAAATGGTTCCCGTACTTAGAGTAGGGGTTTTAGGGATTAAAAATCTGGGTACGACTTCGCAAGGACCACCCAAGGGGTCCTTGAGGAGGACCCAAAGCAGTCCCTAAATCTGGAAAATTTTGGTGAACCACGGATGGCCAACCACGGTCAGTAGAGCAGACCACGCCCTGTAGGTCATGGGAGTAGGACAAGGCCTGTTGAGGCCTGCCAAGACAAGCCTCAGGTACAAACCACGAGACCACAGGACGGCCAGTAGACCCATCCACGGTCCGTGGATGGGTGGGCGTGGAATGCTGCCAGTTTTTTTTTAGATTTTTAGTTTAGTTAGGTGTTTGGGAATTAATTAGGTAATTAATTAGGGGTTAAAGGAGGTCGGTTAGTTAGTTAATTAATCACCTATATAAGCTAATAAGACCCTAAACTAAGTCATTAATTCACTAGAACCCAAGACCCCAAATCAAAACCCAACTACCCTTCCCTCCAAGAATCTTCTCTCTAGAACCTCCATTGAAGAACAAAGAAGGATATCAAGGAAAGCTTGAAATAAGGAGATTTTCAATACGAATTTGGAAGGATTTACACCTAAGGTATGGGAGTTCTTCATCCTTGAGAAGCTATCACCCAAGGAGCCCTTTCAAAAGCTTTTAACTCTAGAAAACTCAATTAGCTAGGGTTTCAACTCAACTCCATCGATTCCTTTTCAAGTGGATTTTAAAGGCTGAATTATGTTTGTTTATGAATGAATGATTGATTTTATATGATTTTAACTCAAAATCCTTCAATAATTCTTGAGACCCCGAACCCTAGCTATGGTTATTCTTTACATTATGTAATGGTTTTGCAAGTTGGTCCAACTGATTGATGTGAGTTAATTATGATGTAATTGTATGATCTAAGTACTATTTTACATGTATACTTGATTAACCTAAGATTTCTAAGGTGAATTGATATAGTCTAGGGTTGTGTCATGAAAGAGACAAATTGAGTTTTTAAAGGTGATCCTCCAAGAATGATGAATTTCTATATGCAAAGCCTTAGATTAGATCACCTAGACTTGAATTGGTTTAGGGTAATGCTTCTAAACATGAATTGACTTGATCATGATACTATATGCATGTTTATGAATATTTGGAGTATAAATTGCCCTTCATGATGTGACTAAAGTATTGATGAGTTGTTGGATCATGGTATTCCCTTATCTAATGTGCTATTGCTATATGTTTGGGATGAGTTGGTCCATAGCCCTTGAAGGGCATATTATGAAGGTTTGTGCATGTTGAAAAGATTGTGTGTGAACCTATGATTCACTTGAAAGGTAAAGATCGTATGACTATGGTGTATATTGAGGTATTGTTGAAAGGCTATTCTCCCCTTACCCTTTTACACATGTTCATGTATGACTTGTCTAGGATGATGATGATGTTGTTGTGTTGATTGAAAGTTTATTTCTCATTGAAACACTATGAATGATAATGTGAAAGGTTTACTCACTTGTGGATGATTCTAAAGTCGAAAGGACATTCTCACCTAATGAATCTATGAGCTATTATGATGTATGTTGGTTTGAGTGCCTAGTGCATTCTCTATTGAACATGAATCTAAGTAAAGGCTTAATATGAATTTTAAGGTGAATTATGCTTAGCACTGAAAGGATATGAACAATGAGATAGGAAGCTTTTATGTTTAGCAAGCCCGACTTCCCATTATAGTTTATCTCATGAGATGGAAACCTTTTACGCTAGAAGTCCGGGTTTCTAGTAGCAATTTCTTTATCCCATAACTATGTTCCCACATAGGTCTTTAGCTACTGGATCCACCTAAAAGCTATTACGATAGTTCTACCTTAGGCAAGTAGGACACCCTCTTTTTGGTGTGGGGGTAGAACACCGGATTCCATGTAGCTCACATGGTCTATGTCGGTTAATGCTATTTTTCCTATATAATAAAGATAATGAATGAGACATGAACTATACTATGACTTCTTAATGAGTTTTACTTAGTAGGAGTGGGGGTATGGGACTTCACTTTTACATTGCACAAGTAGACTTAGTAGGATATTATGGGATAGTTCCTTTGTGTTATGATGAGATTTGAATGTACGCATGTATGTTAAATAGATAGTTGTTATGAATGACTTCACTTATAATTCAAGTAATGTACATGACTATTTCCTTATTTAGGGCTATTGCTTATGATGAGGTCTAAGGATGAAATGCATGACTAAGGTAGCTTCAAAGGAGTACTTAGTAGGGTTGGTATTATGGGATGCCAACTATACATTGCACAAGTGTTTCTTAGGGGTTGCTGATGTGATGATTACTTTATGATGAGATGATCTTGATATTTGACTTTGTATTATTTTATGGTGGGAGGCTATGTATTGTGAAGATTGGGATATGCTTTATATATGTTAATATGGGAGATTGTGCTTGTTATCTCTCATGTTATGATGAAATGTATGTGAGTTGCCTTATGGGTTGCATTCTCCAACTATTTCAAAGATGATGTTCAAAATTGGCATATAACATGATTCCAAATGAAATGTCCCTTTCATGCATGTTTTAAGGTTTTTGTGCATGGCCTCCATACTTAGTACTTTTTGTGCTAATCCTATCTTTCTGCATTTTCTATAAGTGTAGGATTTGCAAATATTGGATTCTATCCTCGTGGCTAGGTTCATTGGAGATCAAGAAGAAGAAGATTGATGAGTCTTCATTGTATTCGAGGGCTTGACCATATGTCCTTTATGTCTCTCTTTCATGTTTTAGACTTACGTAAGGGCTATGTCCCTAAGATTGTATTTCAAGAGTTTTATTCCGAGTATAATAGATGGTTTGAGACATAGTGTCATAAATTCTCTTTCATTTTATAAGAGACTTCGATTGTAAAGAAAAGTTTTAAATTCCGCACTATTTTTTGATGCTTTTATGTTCATGTATGCTATGAGGCTTGTATGCGATCCCTTTGGGGTCAAATTTGCAATGTTACGTCTAGGGGGTACCCCTGGGTTGTGACAAACTTGTTATCAGAGCATAAGGTTTTGGGATAATTTTAGGATGTCTCAAACCATATCTAGTAGAGTCATGTTCATAAATGTGAAGCGCGCCACATTTTATGAAAAAGCGGCTATGGGATGTTAGGAAAACTTCACTTCTTCATTCTCTAATTCGTGCCACATATCTATAAGCTCTCTCTCATATCCCTTATCCGATGGTCTTGAGGATGTGACTATTAGAAGGGTTTATGCTACAAGGAGTGAGGGAGAAAGGTTGGTTGAGATGACAATTATGGCTTTATGACTTGATAGATTTGAGATGATAGATTATGATGATGTCTTTAGTGTGAAAGATGCTTCATTGTTGCCTTTATGTTATGAAAGAGGTTTAAAGGAATTTGAGTAGCCCTACTCCCAAGGGGGAGATAGTGTGCCTACCTAGCTGGGTGATTGTGAGGTATGTTTAGTTGTTGGGAGAACCCGGCTTAGTCATGATGAGTTTCGAGGTATGTTGATAGATTGGTGGAATAATGGTGCTTAAGTGGTGCCTAGAGATGTTGAGTGAGTAGACTCCTTTAAAAGAGGATAGAAGTTTAATTCTCCATGGTTTAGTATCATCTTATGTGATGAGTGTGAAGGTTTAGTTATGACTTGCTCCGACATTAGAATTGAAGGAAGTGATGATGTAAAGAGTTTGTATAGGCTTACCCCCAAGTGGGGGATAATGTGCTTAGATGGTAAGGTGATTGAGTGTCCTTGATGTTTATGAGTTAGGCTTGCTTGATAATCTCACCTTAAAAGGTGTAGTGAGTTGAGAATTTCAGTCCCGGTTTGGTAGGCTCATATGAGACTTTGAGTGGTGTTGGTAAGGTTGCTGGTGAGAAAGAGTGCTTAGATGAGAACCTCTCTAATTTAGAAGTACCAATTGGGATCTTAGACCGGCAAGTTAAGAAATAGAAGAGTAAGAAAGTGCTTCCATGAAAATGTTGAGGAGTGACATCTTAGTAAGGGTTTTAGTTGAATGTGCTTATTTGGGAGGCCAAGGGCTAATGAGATGTCTCAATATCCTTATGTTCCCTTCTATTCCTTTTCTAGCTTAAGATGATAAGTTCTCCATGACTCATTTCATGATTTTGGAGTCTTGGATGTTATATGTGTCCTATGATTCCCTTGTTCCTTAGAGTTGCTCTTGTTAACCTTGATAGGGTTTGGATGCATGGTTATTAGACCTCTATTGGTTTTAGAGCCTGGTAAGGTTATAATGAGCCTTGGTAATGCTTGAATTTGTGTAAAAGAAGTAGTATTTTAGGTTTTCAAAAATAAGAAAAAAAAAGAGGGCATACTCCCAAGGGGGAGATCATGTGCTTGAGTAGCAACATCGATTGAGAGTCCCGGTATCCTCATCTTTTCTTCTATTACTATTCTAGCTTGAGACCAAGAGTTCATTTTTGGGCTTGTTTTATGTTTAGGAGTCATGATTATTTTAGAAACTTCCATGATCTCCTTATGTTATGCATGTTTTTGAAAGATCCTTATTTTGAATAAAATGGATTTTACATGATTTACATGTTCCTCATGTTTTTGTGCTTTTAGTATGGTGATGGCATATTTGACTTCATGAGATGATGTGATGAACATGCCTTGTTGAGTTCCTGATGAAATGGCACATTTGCTCCATAATGTTGTGTTGGGCTTGCTTATAGTTGGAAAAAGTAATTCTTCCTATGACTATGTGCTTGCTTATAGTTGGAAAAAGTAATTTTTCCTATGACTATATGATTAATGATGTTTAGAAGTAGTTGTGTAAGCTCACTCCCAAGGGGGAGATGATGTGCCTACCTAACATTGTGTTATGTGCTTATGTGTTGCCATGACTTCTTTATATAATGCATGTTCATGAAAACTTGTGTTTTAAAAGAAAATGAGTTTATGTGAATTGTTTCCCTCATGTTATGGTGCCTTGAGTAAGAGTTGCCTATTGTACTTCATGAGAAGAATATATGAACATGTTTTAGTTAGGAGTTGAGAAATTCCTCCTTGAATGAAATGCTTTTTGAGAATAAATTGCACATGAGCTTCATGAGAGTATGTTGAGCATGTTATGACTAGGAGAAGGTAGTTCCTCCTATGAACATGAGATATGTTGCTGTCACGACCCGGGAGCACCCCCTAGTCGTAACCAGCGTACTCGACCTCGAAGAGGTCTAATACAAGCCTCTTAGCATTCATTCATCGCATAGACACAAAAAAACCATAAGGAATTTAAAACTTTCTTTACCAAGAAAACATTT
>JAJOOR010005890.1:0-64695 GCA_036250505.1 Solanum acaule | reverse complement strand
AAGTTCAGTGTTAGGTTGAACCCTAAAAGATACTTATTTTAGTATGTCTAAGTTCCTTACTCATATGGTGCCTATGAGGTACTACCTTAAGCATGTCTAAGTCCATTTATACTCTTGAACATTATGAGGTACTTCATTAAGTAAGTCTCAGTTCATTTATGCTTTAGAACACTATGAGATGGTTCTTCAAGCATGTCTTAGTTCATTGGACATGGAGATTGCTACTAGAAACCTTAACTCAACTATGTGAAGGCTTTCATCTCATGAGACCTAACTTTGGGAAGACCCACACTCTACTACGTAAGAGTTCCCCCTTTAACTTGGATAGTCTTTACATCAATTAGGTGTAGCTCTTCTTTCTTCTTCGTGTTCGGACCCTATCTTGTGTGACACTCCATCTCATTGTCAATATCCACTTAGAGCCAAGGATACAACCCAAGGTTTACTTGCTAAGCCTTGCTTAACACTCACCTCTCATGGAAGGATGTCTTCGACAACCAAACCATGTTCAAGTGATTCTATCACTTCATGCTTTCAAGAATTCATAAGGTAGATTTGTTAAGTATAAGCCTTTTACCATAATTGTACCTAATGGACTTCTATTCTGTTTTAGACTTTACTCTCAAAGCCTTTACATTAAGAGTTAATCACAGTAGCTTCACCCTAAAGCCCTAGCTATCATAATCACAAACCTTAATCTCAAGGTTTCCTTTTAATCTCCTCTTTTGCCTAGGGTTTAAGGTATTTTGATCACATATTTCATTACTAGGTGATTCTAATCTTAATTGATCATGAAGGTTCAATTCTAATAATTCAAATCAAGATCAATCATATTCAACAAGGTCTAGTTCGATTCATAATTATATGATCCTAACTTTGATCAATTACTACACATGACATTGATTTAGGAAGATTACTCATGAACTTTCAATTTCACCTTTAATGGCATAAACCCACAAAACATGTAACTCATCAAATAAACTAGGGTTAACCATTGAAATCACCCAATTCCATCATAATATCACAGTTAAACGCCAAATTAACCATAAATAAGTATTATCCAACCCTTTGGAATCATACCCAATTATACCCACACAATGGAAGCAACCCTAGCTTAGATTAGGGTTCTTCTTCACAAATTAGGGGATTACTAAGGAGGGGTCTATGGGTAGAAGAACCCATTGATGAAAAGCTAAACATACCTCAATCAATTCCCTAGCACAAGCCTTTAGAAATGGCACCTTTATTCTTGACCTTAGCTTTAACCTCTAGCTTCTTCTTCAATGTGGGTTTCCTAGAGAGAGAAATATTTGAGTGGATAGGATTTTGGAGTTTTGATTTAGGTCTTGTGTAAAGTGACTAAAAATTTGGGTATAAAGGCTTAAAATACCTTAAATAGGTGAATAAAACTCATATAAAATGACCCCATTAATTAACTACACATTTTGGAATTTACTTAAAAGACCCCGACTAGGCAGCCCCTTCCCAGGGGCCACGCCCAACTTCACGAGCCGTCAACGGGACCACGGCCCATGGTGGTGCCCATGGTCCCTTGACCAGTGGCTCCCCTCAACTTGCCAACCTCCCTCTACACTAAGGCATCTTCACGAGCACTTCTACAGACCGTGGTCAAGACCAATTGTCGTGAAGTGGCTTGTGGACTTGAGGCAATAGCATAGCCTCAAGGCCTTGCCTCCCATGAAGTCAAGTCATCTTCACGATAACTTCTACGGACCATGGTCAAGACCATTGGTCGTGAAGTGGCTCGTGAACCTTGGGCAGTGCTTGTCCCGACCGGTTCGATGACTTAGCTCAAAATCTCTGCCCCCCAATTAGGGCGTAAATGTTCCATACAACATAATAATGTGAATGAATCTAATATGTTCCATCAGAGGGATGAATTGTTGGAGTATATGATATAGAATATCCATTTATTAGGAGGAGTGATTGGACAGACTTGGCCATTAGCTTAGGCCTTGGCCGCTTGACACTTGCCTTTGCAACCCTTAACCAAACCCTAGATAGTCTTCTAAACTACGGAGTCTAACATATGCCTTGACGTTTAACTATTAAGCCTCTCATTCCAAGCACGTAAAGTCTCAACTACGACTATAATTCCCAACATCACACTTTAGAACCCTAGCTTTTGGCTCTAATTTAGTCTACTAATTTTTGGGGTCTTACAATATCTCCCCCTTGGGAACATTCATCCTCGAATGACGATTCTAAAAACTTCTTAAAGGAAACGACTCTAGACTAGCATCCCATCATGCATGCAATACATCTAAATGCACACAACCAAGGAGGAAAACTTCAACTCCAAGCTAAATATATTCAATGCAACACAAAGGAGTAGGAACTACATCTACCAACCCAAAATGCATGAAATTCTATATCTATTCATTTCCAAGGAGGAACTAACATCTCCTAGCTAAAACATGCTCAACACACATTCATGGAGCCTAAATGCAACTTCACTCAAGGATGCTACAACATGAGGCAAAACAATGCAATTAAATCATTTCTAACAAGACCTGAGCATTTTCATGAACATGCATACAAGGAAATCATGGCAACACGTCAACACAAAATAACCTTCATAGATAGGCACACTATCTCCCCCTTGGGAATAAGCATACACAAGCTCTTCTAAACATATATCATATTAAAGATAGCTTCAAGTCCAACATAGCAAGTCACAAAAGACAAGAAATCCTGAATTTACAAAAGCATAAAGCACATACCAGAAAGGACATTAGGAGATCACTCTTGATCTTCCCTACATTGGAGAGAATAAAACCTATTCTTCTTTTGAGGCTCAACAATGTCACTACTAGAGTCAACTTTTTTATCCTCTCTTTCTTTGGCCTTAAGGACCGGACAATCTTTCATTTTGTGCCCTTCCTTACCACACCTAGAGCAACCATCCATGCCGGGTAGGCACTTATCAAAATGATTCCTCCCACACTTGGTGCAACTGGGTTTAGAAAATGGAGAGTCTTGGCCGGAATACTTTTGTCTAGACTTAGACCTGCCTTACTCATCGGACTTAGCATTGGGAAAGTTCCCATCCTCGATTCTAGGTCTTTTCCCCTCCCTATTTATTTTCTTAAGCTTTTGCTCCTCAATTTGTTGAGCATGCACCATGAGACAGGAAATATTCATACTAGGGATAAACATTGTCGAACGACATTCATTGACCACTAATTTGGACACTCCCATCACAAACTTATTCATCTTGGCCCTTGAATCCCCCACTATGGTTGGAGAATATTTGGATATTTGGGTGAACTTAAAGGAATACTCTTTCACAGTCATACCCCCTTGCTTAAGATTTATGAATTCTTGCATCTTTAGTTCCCTCAGCTCTAGGGGAAAGAACCTATCAAGGAATTCCTTTTTGAACTTTTCACACTCTATTGTGCCCTCTCATATTGGTCTACTATCTTTCCATTGCTCATACCAAATTTGTGCTACATCTCTCAATTCATAAGCGGCTAGCTCTACTTTCTCTACCGAAGTTAATCCCATGATAACAAGCACCTTATACACCTCATCTACAAAACCTTGAGGATCTTCCTCCACTTGGAAGCCATAAAATTTGGGAGGGTTCATCCTCGAAACCTCTCTCACCGTAGAAGAATCCATCCCCCTTATTGGGTTTGCCGGTGCCACCACCTCTCTATTGGCTTGTGTCGTCAAGGCTGGAGCCAATAATAGAATATAAGCCCTAAATTCCGCAAGAGTGGCATTCCCAATTGGAGGGTCATTTGGAGCTTGAGGAGGAGCTTGGTTAGGAACTTGTGGAGGAACCTCTTGTTCTCAATTGTCTTTCTCATCCCTCCTAGCATTAGCCCTAGTATTAGCCATAACCTAAAAAACCATAGGACAAAGGTTAGGATAAAGACCTACTTGATCAAAACTCTATAGCACGACTTAGAAAATGAAGAAGTGATATTTCCTAAGCATACAATAGCCTCCTATTCATAAATGTGGTGTGCTTCACATTTATGAACAAGACTCTACTAGAAGTGGTTTGAGACAATCCTAGTAACATTCAACACCTTATGGTTTGAATACCAAGTATGTCAGGACCCAGGGGTCCCCACTAGACGTAACATGGCATACTTGACCCCGAAGAGGTCGCATACAAGACCTTAGAAAAATCATAACATAAGATCATAGAACGTACGGGAATATTAAAAACTTCTTTAATCCATACAATCGAAAACATTTTCATAAGCAAGTGGAAGTCTTCACTACAACTTTGTCTCAAACCATCTATTAAAACTCTTTAATAAAAGACTTGGGACGCAACCCACATAAATGTCTAAAACATAAGGAAATGACATAAATAAAACATAAGGGGTTTGTCCTTGAAGCTATGAAGACTAACCAATTCTTCAATTTTTCTTGCACCTTAGCAACCTAGCCTCCAAAGCAACTCAATCTCCGAAACCCTACATTTGATTAGAATGTAGGCAATATGCATTAGTACAAAATGTACCAAGTATGAAAGCTAGCACAATATCATAAGAGCATCTCAAAATGGTTAGTCAATAGAAGACCTAAGCATAAGAGATAATAACATGTTCATAAGCATAATAATCATAGTCATAGCATAACCTCCATCATAAGCACCATATAAGCATAAGTCAACATAAGACATAGTTAATAAGCATAGAAGATAAGTCATATTCATATAAAGATAGTTGACTCTTAGTCATCTATACCATAATAGCACCATTCTCAAGTAACTTCAAAAGCATACAAGTGCAAAACATGAATAGCATCCCATAATACCACCCAAGCCAAGTATCCCTTTTTGGTCATCCTAATCATAGTATATAAGCATGGTTAAGTCTTAAATCTTTCTACTATAAGGGCAATATACTCCTAAGTAACCTCAAGACACACTTGTGCAATGCATGAAAGGTATCCCATACTACCCTTCACACTAAGCATAGCCTTGAAGTCATCTTAGTCATATTCACCCTCTTTGGTCTCATTATTAGTTTAACTCTCAAAACTAAGGGGATCTCTCACCTTAATCAACTATAGCAAGGAAGGCAACTATGGCACAATCATATCTCAACTCATCTCTTTTATACCCTAAGTCATACTTGTGCAATACAATCATAGAATCCCATAATACTAATCATGCGCAGTACCACTTTTAGGTCCTCTTACTATTGTTTCTTGGTTTGGAACCTAGTTCCTCTCTTTAACTTTAGAACACTATGAGGTACCCTCTTTTAGCACATCTAAGTTCATTGTTAGGTTGAACCCTAAGAGATACTCCTTTTAGTATGTCTAAGTTCCTTAATCATATGGACCCTATGAGGTACTACCTTAAGCATGTCTAAGTCCATTCATACTCTTGAACACTACGAGGTACTTCATTAAGTAAGACTTAGTTCATTTATGCTTTAGAACACTATGAGATGCTTCTTCAAGCATGTCTTAGTTCATAGTATATGGAGATTGCTACTATAAACATTAACTCAACTATGTGAATGCTTCCATCTCATGATACCTAACTTTGGGAAGACCCACACTCTACTACGTAAGTGTTCCCCCTTTAACTTGGATACTCCTCAATTCAACTAGGTGTGGCTCTCCTTTCTTCTTAGAGTCTGGACCCTATCTTGTGTGACACTCCATCTCATTTTCAATATCCACTTAGATCCAAGCATACACCCCAAGGTTTACTTGCTAATAATTGCTTAACACTCACCTCTCATGGAAGGATGTCCTTGATAACCAAACCATGTTCAAGTTATTCTATCAGTTCATGCTTTCAAGTATTCATAAGGTAGATTATGTGAGTAAATTCCTTTCACCATTATTGTACTTAATAGATTTCTATTCTCTTTTAGACTTTATTCCCAAAGCTTTTACATCAAGAGTTAATCATAGTAGCTTCACCCTAAAGCCCTAGCTATCATAATCACAAACCTTACTCTTAAGGTTTCCTTTTTTATCTCCTCTTTATGCCTAGGGTTCAAGGTATTTTGATCACATCTTTCATTACTAGGTGATTCTAATCTTTATTAATCATGAAGGTTCAATTCCTACATTACAAATCAAGATCAATCATATTCAACAAGGTCTAGTTCAATTCATGATTATATGATCGTAACTTTGATCAATTAATACACATGACATTAATTTAGGAAGATTAATCATGAACATTCAATTTCACCTATAATGGCATAAACCCACAAAACATGTAACTCATCAAATAAACTAGGGTTAACCATTGAAATCACCCAATTTCATCATAATATCACAATTAAATACCAAATTAACCATAAATAAGTATTATCCAACCCTTTGGAATCATACCCAACTATACCCACACATTGGAAGCAACCCTAGCTTAGATTGGGGTTCTTCTTCACAAATAGGGGATTACTAAGGGGACTCTATGGTGGAAGAACCCATAGATTAAAAGCTAAACATACCTCAATCAATTCCCTAGCACAAGCCTTTAGCAATGGCACCTTTGTTCTTGACCTTAGCTTCAACCTCTAGCTTCTTCTTCAATGGGGGTTTTCTAGTGAGAAAATTATTTGAGTGTAGAGGATTTTGAGGTTTTGATTTGGGTCTTGTGTAAAAAGATTTAAAATTGGGGTCCAAAGACTTAAAAAATCTAAAATAGGTGAATAAAACTCATATAAAACGACCCTATTAATTAACTACACATTTTGGAATTTATTTAAAAGACCCCAACTAAGCATCCCCTTCCTAGAGGCCACGCCTAACTTCACAAGTCGTCAAGGGCACCACGGCCCGTTGTGGTGCCCGTGGTCCCTTGACCACTGGCTCCCCTCAACTTGCCAACCTCTCCCTACACTAAGGCATCTTCACGAGAACTTCTATATATGGACCGTGGTCAAAAAAACTGGTCGTGAAGTGGCTCGTGGACTTGAGGCAATAGATTGGCCTCAAGGCCTTGCCTCTCTTCCGGTCTGTCATCTTTACGAGCAGTTCTACGGACATTGGTCTAGACCACTTGTCGTGAAGTGGCTCATGAACATTGGGCAGTGCTTGGCCAAGTTTGGGTAGCCTTGGCCTTTGGCTTAGGCCTTGCCCCCTTGGCTTAGCACTTGCCTTTTCAACCCTTAACCAAACCCTAGATAGTCTTCTAAACTATGGGGTCTAACATATGCCTTGACGTTCAACTACTAAGCCCCTCATTCCAAGCACGTAAAGTCTCATCTATGACCATAATTCCCAACATCACACTCTAGAACCCTAGCATTTGGCTTTAGTTTAATCTACTAATTTCTGGGGTGTTACAATATCTCCCCCTTGGGAACATTCTTCCTCGAATGACGATTCTAAACACTTCTTAAAGGAAACGACTCAAGACTAGCAGCCCATCATGCATGCAATACATCTAAATACACACAACCAAGGAGGAAAACTTCAACTCCAAGCTAAATATATTCAATGCAACACAAGGGAGTAGGACCAACATCTACCAACCCAAAATGCATGAAATTCTATATCTATTCATTTTCAATGAGGAACTATCACATCCTAGCTAAAACATGCTCAACACAGATTCATGGAGCCTAAATACAACTTTGCTCAAGGATGCTACAACATGAGGCAACACAATGCAATTAGATCATTTCTAACAACACCTAAGCATTTTCATGAACATGCATACAAGGAAATCATGGCAACACATCAACACACAATAACCTTCATAGATAGGCACACTATATCCCCCTTGGGAGTATGCATACACAAGCTCTTCTAAACATATATCATATTAAAGATAGCTTCAAGTCCAACATAACAAGTCACAAAAGACAAGAAATACGGAATTTACAAAGGCATAAAGCACATACCAGAAAGGACATGAGGGGATAACTCTTGATCTTCCCTATATTGGAGAGCATAAAACCTATTATTCTTTTGAGGCTCAACACCCTCACTACTAGAGTCAACTTTCTTGCCCTTTCTTACTTTGTCCTTAAGGACCGGACAATCTCTCATTTTGTGCCCTTCCTTACCACACACATAGCAACCATCCATGCCGGCTAGGCACTTACCAAAATGATTCCTCCCACACTAGGTGCAACTAGGCTTAGGAAATGGAGAGTCTTGGCTTGAATACTTTAGTCTAGACTTAGACTTAACTTGCTCATCGGACTTAGCATTGGGAATGTTCCCATCTTCGGCTCTAGCTCTTTTCCCCTCCCTATTCATTTTTTTAAGCTTTTTCTCCTCAATTTGTTGAGCATGCACCATGAGACAGGAAATATTAATACTATGGATAAGCATTATCGAACGACATTCATTGACCACTAATTCGGGCATTCCCATCACAAACTTATTCATCTTGGCCCTTGAATCCCCCACTATGGTTGGAGCATATTTGGATAGTTGAGTGAACTTTAGGGAATACTCTTTCACACTCATACTCCATTGCTTAAGATTTATGAATTCTTGCATCTTTAGTTCCCTCAAATCTAGGGGAAAGAACATATCAATGAATTCCTTTTTGAACTCTTCCCACTCTATTAGACCCTCTCATATTGGTCTACTATCTTTCCATTGCTCATACCAAATTCGTGCTACATCCCTCAATTGATAAGCGGCTAGCTCTACTTTCTTTACCAAAGTTAATCCGATGATAGCAAGCACCTTATACACCTCATCTACAAAACCTTGAGGATCTTCCTCAACTTTGGAACCGTAAAACTCAGGAGGTTCCATCCACAAAAACTCTCTCACACTAGAAGAAGCCATCCCCCTTATTGGGTTTGCCAGAGCCACCACCTCTATATTGACTTGCGCCGTCAAGAATTGAGCCAATAATTGAATAGAAGCCCTAAATTCTGCAAGAGTGGCATTCCCAATTGGAGGGTCATTTGGAGCTTGAGGAGGAGCTTGGTTAGGAACTTATGGAGGAATCTCTTGTTCTCCATTGTCTTCCTCATCCCTCCTAGCATTAGCTCTAGTACTAGCCATCACCTAAAAAACCATAGAGAAAATGTTATGAGAAAGACCTACTAGATCTAAACTCTATAACACGAATTAGAGAATAAAAAAGTGATATTTCCTAAGCATCCAATAGCCCCATATTCATAAATGTGGTACGCTTCACATTTATGAACAAGACTCTACTAGACGTGGTTTGAGACAGTCCTAGAATAATTCTAAACCTTGTGCTCTGATTACCAAGTTTGTCACGACCCAAGGGTACCCTCTAGACGCAACATGGCATACTTGACCCTAAGGGGTCGCATACAAGCCCTTAGCAAAATCATAACATATGGTCATAGAAAGTACGGGAAATTTAAAACTTCTTTAATCCACACAATCGAAAACATTTTCATAAGCAAGCGAAAATCTTCACCACAACTTTGTCTCAAACCATCCATTATACATCTTGAATAAAAGACTTGGGACGCAACCCACATAAATTTCTAAAACATAAGGAAATGACATAATTGAAACATAAGGGGTTTGTCCTCGAAGCTATTAAGACTCACCAATTCTTCAACTCTTCTTGCACCTTAGTAACCTAGCCTCCAATGCAACTCAATCTCTGAAACCCTACATTTGATTAGAATGTAGGCAATATGCATTAGTACAAAATGTACCAAGTATGAAAGTTATCACAACATCATAAGAGCATCTCAAAATTGTTAGTAAACATAAGACCTAAACATAAGAGATAATAGCATGTTCATAAGCATAATCATCATAGTCATAGCATAACCTCCAACATAAGCATCATATAAACATAAAGTCAACATAAGAAATAGTTAATGATCATAGGAGATAAGTCATATTCATATAAACATAATTGACTCTTAGTCATCTATACCATAATAGCACTATTCTAGAGTAACCTCAAAAGCATACAAGTGCAAAGCATGAATAGCATCCAACAATAACACCCAAGCCAAGTATCCCATTTTGGTCATCTTAATCATAGTCTATAAGCATGGTTAAGTCTTAAGTCTTTCTACCATAAGGGAACCATACACCTAAGTTACCTCAAGACACACTTGTGCTATGCATGAAAGGCCTCACATACTACCATTCACACTAAGCATAGCCTTGAAGTCATCTTAGTCATATTCAACCTCCTTTGGTCTCATTATTAGTTTAACTCTCATAACTAAGGGGATCTTTCACATTTACTCAACTATAGCAAGGAAGACAACTATGGCATATTCATATCTCAACTCATCTCTTTTGTAACCCTAAGTCATACTTGTTCAATGAAATCATAGTATCCCGTAATACTAATCATGCTAAGTACCACTTTTAGGTCCACTTACTATTGTTTCTTGGTTTGGAACCTAGTTTCTCTCTTTAAGTTAGAACACTATGAGGTACCCTCTTTTAGCACATCTAAGTTCAGTGTTAGGTTGAACCCTAAAAGATACTTATTTTAGTATGTCTAAGTTCCTTACTCATATGGTGCCTATGAGGTACTACCTTAAGCATGTCTAAGTCCATTTATACTCTTGAACATTATGAGGTACTTCATTAAGTAAGTCTCAGTTCATTTATGCTTTAGAACACTATGAGATGGTTCTTCAAGCATGTCTTAGTTCATTGGACATGGAGATTGCTACTAGAAACCTTAACTATGTGAAGGCTTTCATCTCATGAGACCTAACTTTGGGAAGACCCACACTCTACTACGTAAGAGTTCCCCCTTTAACTTGGATAGTCTTTACATCAATTAGGTGTAGCTCTTCTTTCTTCTTCGTGTTCGGACCCTATCTTGTGTGACACTCCATCTCATTGTCAATATCCACTTAGAGCCAAGCATACACCCCAAGGTTTACTTCTTAAGCCTTGCTTACCACTCACCTCTTATGGAAGGATGTCCTTCACAACCAAACCATGTTCAAGTGTTCTATCACTTCATGCTTTCAAGCATTCATAAGGTAGATTAGGTGAGTATAGCTCTTTCACCATAATTGTACCTAATAAACTTCTATTCTATTTTAGACTTTACTCGCAAAGCCTTTACATCAAGAGTTAATCATATTAGCTTCACCATAAAGCCCTAGCTATCATAATCACAAACCTTACTCTCAAGGTTTCCTTCTTATTCTCCTCTTTATGCCTAGGTTTCAAGGTATTTTGGTCACATCTTTCATTACTAGGTGATTCTAATCTTAATTGATCATGAAGGGTCAATTCTAACATTACATATCAATATCAATCATATTAAACAAGGTCTAGTTCAATTCATGATTTTATGATCCTAAATTTTATCAATTACTATACATGACATTGATTTAGGAAGATTATTCATGAACCTTCAATTTCACCTTTAATGGCATAAACCCACAAAACATGTAACTTATCAAATAAACTAGGGTTAACCATTGAAATCACCCAATTTCATCATAATATCACAATTAAATGCCAAATTAACCATAAATGAGTATTATTCAACCCTTTTGGAATCATACCCAACTATACCCAAACATTGGAAGCAACCCTAGTTTAGATTGGGGTCCTTCTTCACAAATTAGGGGATTACTAAAAGGGCTCTATGGGTGAAAGAATACATAGATGAAAAGCTAAACATACCTCAATCAATTCCTTAGCACAAGACTTTAGCAATAGCAACTTTGCTCTTGTCCTTAGCTTCAACCACTAGCTTCTTCTTCAATGGGGGTTTTCTAGAGAGAAATATTTGAGTGGAGAGGATTTTGGGGTTTTGATCTGGGTCTTGTGTAAAGTCACTTAAAATTGGGGGCTAAAGGCTTAAAATACCTTAAATAGGTGAATAAAACTCACATAAAATGACCCCATTAATTAACTACACGTTTTGGAATTTACTTAAAAGCCCCCGACTAGGCCTCCCCTTCCCAGGGGCCACACCCAACTTAATGAGAAATCAAGGGCACCACGGCCCGTGGTGGTACCCTTGGTCCCTTGACCAGTGGCTCCCCTAAACTTTCCAACCTCCCTCTACACTAAGGCATCTTCACGAGCCCTTCTACGGACCGTGCTCAAGACCACTGGTCGTGAAGTATTTCGTGGACTTGAGGATGTAGCTTGGCCTCAAGGCCTTGCCTCCCATGAAGCCAAGTCATCTTCACGAGCTCTTCTACGGACCATGGTCAAGACCACTGGTCCTGAAGTGGTTCGTGAACCTTGGGCAGTGCTTGGCCAAGGTTGGGTAGCCTTGGCCTTTGGCTTAGGCCTTGCCCGCTTGGCTTGGCACTTGCCTTTGTAGCTCTTAACCAAACCCTAGATAGTCTTCTAAACTATGGGGCCTAACATGTTCCTTGACGTTCAACTACTAAGCCCCACATTTCATGCACATAAAGTCTCATCTATGACCATAATTCCCAACATCACACTCTAGAACCCTAGCTTTTGGCTCTAGTTTAGTCTACTAATTTCTGGGGTGTTACAGATAGATATGACTATTTTATTATAATATTCATGTTAATTGATATTTAGTACTTATTGGATTTTGAAAAATTATTCAAGAATAAATAATTAGTGTTAAGTTCAAAACATGAAATAAAATAATTATCTTCTTTTGATATATTAAAATTTACAAGTAAAGATGAAAAACTATTTTTTTAGAATTTTAGTAGACAACTTGTCCAATTTATGAAATCTATAAAAGATACAATAACTAATTACTAATTAGTTGATCCCCATGGTAAAAATATTTATTTTACTTTACTTATACAGTTTATAAAATGAAGAGACTTTTATTTTATTTTTTTACTTTCTACCTATTGTAAAATATACTCCCTCCATTTACTTTTACTATCACTTATTCCTAAAATAGATTTCTATTTTTACTTGTCACTTTGACATATCAAGAAAAGACAATAATTTTTTTCCAAGTATTAACCTCAACATTAAATTCTTATTTTTCCAATCAGTTTTCAAGACATCATTCAATAGGGTATAGTTTGGTAGAATACATATATCAATAATTATTTTCTTAACGGGTATGCCAAGTCAAACATTGACAAGTAAAAGTGAATAGAGAGAGAATTTACATTAGATATCCTCTACACAAATGTAATGAACTCCCATTGCTTATTTTCATTACTTTCCTCAATTATGAAGTTAACCTCCATTATTATTCTTATAACCTTACACATCTATAACCATCTCTATTAACTTAATGATTAACACCAATTTTATTGACAATTTTTTATATGCCTCTATGAGTACTATAAATAGAGGCATAATAACTCATATTATGTACTCTTGAGAAACCTTTGAAAGTATTTATTGGAAGAATCAGAACGCTATCCTCTTTTGTCTCTCTATTTT
Source organism: Solanum acaule (assembly GCA_036250505.1). Lineage (NCBI taxonomy): Eukaryota > Viridiplantae > Streptophyta > Magnoliopsida > Solanales > Solanaceae > Solanum > Solanum acaule. Next base: position 51,390 of record JAJOOR010005890.1, on the reverse strand, counting down.
TATTACTTTTATCGTTAGTATTCTTTTCTTATTGATTTAAATTTACAAGACGTTATCAGTACGACTCTCAAACCAACTAAGATAGATTAACATATAATCTTTCGTCATGTCAGAGATAACTTAAATGGTGTTTCCTCTTGTTGGTCTCTTGGAGTAACACATTGTTGCTTAAATAGCCATGTTGCCAAGTAGGGGTGGACGTTCAGTTTGATTTTATCCAACTTCGATTCAGTTCTTCCATTTTGAAAAAGTGCGCACCAAATAATGAACCAAACTAATTCGGTTCGATATTTCTAAAACAGTTTTTTGGTGGAATGAAAACTAAAATGGGGACAAAACCAAATTATAAGACAGTTAAAAAATTAAAATCATGTTAAGTGATGATGTGTCTTACCATGAAACACGTATTGTGCTTAAAAGACCATATTTTTCATTGTCAAGATCATTGTGTCACCAACTACTGCTTGAGAAAAATAAGGAAGAAGACGGGTTCTTTTTCATGACATACACCAACAAAAATACGGTTGGGTTCATCCTGGAAACTGATATTTGAAGTTAACTATCTGAATTGTAAATTTTTTGCTACTTTGATTTGTTCATGATAATTTAATTGATAGTTGACTTTTATTTTTGAGAAAATACATCAAATCCCCCTAAGCTTGGCAGCAAAACTTACTTTAGCACTTAAAGTACATGAGTGTTTAAATACCCCCTTAACATCTTTCAAGTGAATTTTTTCAATCCTCCCATCACCAGCCTAACGCGCTTGTTGAAACAATTATGTTGGGCTCATTAATCATCTAATTTTACCTTTTAACATCTTTTTTAAAATTATATTAAATTCATTTTGTCACTTAAACGGTAATATTCAACCCAATAACACTAATTTTCTTTTCTCCATCACCACCTGAATCATCCCAAAATTGAGACCTAATTTCTTATCTTTGACTTGATTCGTCTCAAATCTTAGCTCTTCAACGTAAAATTTGAATCTTTGAAGGACTAATTTTGCTCCGAGAATAGATAAAATTCAAACAATAAGATCAATTAACTTGACCAACCTTTGTATGGAAGAGGATGATTATACTACGAAGGAAAAAATTTATTGTAATGATGGATTTGTTGTGCATTTTTTAAAATATCTTGGACTTCAAGTAACCCTGGAAGAAGATATTGGTCATGTTCTTATTATGGGGAAAAGAACATATTTTTCACATTTATTTAGCTGATTGAGAATTTTGATTAAGCACTAATTCCTTCATAATTTTTCATTATTGATGGGTTCTAGATCTTTCCACTTATGGTGTTGGAGGGATAAAAAAATATTGATCCGAGGTCAAAATTTTTTATTCTTAAACTAATTGAGAAATTGGGTGAGCTTGAGAATTTAGGGGAATCCTCTCAAACATCAGCCGTATGAAATTGATTCAGGCTTCTGAAGAAGTTGACAAGCCTAGAGATTTCAAACAAGATGATAATTGTCCATGTACGAAATTGAAAATGTTTCAAGAAGAGGTTGAGAAGATGAAAGAAAGGAAGAAGAAATGGAAAAGAAATTGGGAGAATGTACTCTTCTTTGTTGTGGTTTGTTGTTTTGTTGTAGTTATAGCTATAAACTATTGGTCAGGGGTGATATATTTGAATAAAGGTTCAATGAAGTTACCTTTGGCTCTTGATGTAGTAAGATCAATGTAGGTGTAACATCATTTGTGTTGTAATCAATTAGGTGTAGCCTCTTTTGTAATGAACTTTGACTTCATCTTAGTCTCTTAATCTAATGTAATTTGCTTAGTTATGCATTTCATTTTTGTAAGATTTTTTCTTTTATTTCAGATATAGACATGAAATAAAAATAGTCTTAAATGTATGATACTGACACTAGAAATCAAAAAATTGTAACCATCATAACTAAAGAGTCAAAATTTACAACTGCATAATATAAACACTAAATTACAGTCACAATTGCATTATTGTTTCAAAAACAAACATAAATAAAAAATAATGCAGTCACAACTGCATAATTGTTTCAAACATAGATCAAATCAATGTAGCCATAACTGCATAATTGTTTCAAAACAGACAAAATAGAAAAAGCATGCTTTTCTTTATTTACTGGAAAGCTGATGAGCTTGTTTGGATCAAATGATTCATTGCAGCAGTATTGGACCTTGCTCTCATTCTTTTATTTTCTCTCATCCGTTGAAGACCATGTTGAGTTACAACAACCTTTCCTTTTCATCTCAAACCTGATCTTGGTTTATGATGCCCAAGGATTTTAGTCACTATAGAGGAGTTCATAGGCATTTCAGGCTAGATTCACAGAAATATCATCTTAGATGCTTGATATGTTTAAATTGAAAAGCGTATCAAATAATTAAGAGAACTTACATTGTGGGTTGTAAAACCACTTTGTGTATGTAGTATTTCCATTCCAGCCATTCTTGGCCTTTTAAAGGTGTCTCTCTTCCCTTTCTAGTGACACCAGGAGCAATATTAGAACATCTTCCCCTTCCAGTGGAACCAGGAACATTAGCAACAACACCAACCCCTCTTCCCTTTCCAATGGCATCAGGAACATTAGCAGCAAAACCAGTTCCTCTACCCCTTCCAGTGGCATGAACAACAATAGTAACACTAACCTATAGCATAAGTACTTTTATAAAAGTTTAAGTAAAAAAAATATTGATTAATATGTAAAATAAATACTAAGTGCATTACCATAAACATTACATGTTTTGTAGAACCTCTTGATTGACCTATGTCACGCTTTGAGCCTACTCCCTAGACCTGACTAGCACTTGAGAATCATTGTTGGTCCCCCTAGTGAACCCTTGTCATGGCTGACTACTAAGCGGAAGAATAACTCAAGCATACAAAAATATCAAAACTGAAGAATCATTTAAAAATAGTTTATTAAATCTCAAAACTATCTAAAGATACTAAGTATTAAACAAAAAAATTTAAATAAAACATCAGAAACTGAATGCTGCAAGACTGACCAAGACTTTCTATCTATGAAGAATCTACTATATACAAAAAGGTGTCAAGACAATACTCATGACACCTAAACATGATACTACTAACAAATCTTAAGACTAGAGTCTTCAAGAAGCAAGGAGGCATCACTCAAAAGCTAATGAATGTATGAAGTGTTCTCAACGGAAATCCTGTTGATGATCCTAAGTACCTGAATATGTATCATAAAAATGATGCAAGTCGAATGACATTAATACATCAAATGTACAAGTATATCATATAGTTGAATGAAACAACAACTTAACTGAAAGGACTGAAAGTAACTCCACTGAAATATAGTATAAATCATGACGAAAAATCATTTAAGATCTTACTATAAGGATGCAACAATAACAATTACTGAGCTAATATATACCTATATATATATATAAATATTACTTTACTGGGTTTTTTTAACCGACAACCATCACTATGAGCCTCGTCATGATACAACGTCTGACCCACACTGCTAGAACTGTCTTATACTTTACCAAGGTATAGAACAAACTTAACTCATGGAACCATCTGAAAGGTCTTCTCGAAGGTAGTGTGGAGTCACCTGAAAGTTGGTATGATCGTATATCACGCTGGTTACGTCGTTTACGAGGGTTGTGAGTTGTCTGAACTCTCCCCATATCGGTGCTCAATGCTACTCCCAAAATATATAACTGAAATGCTCAAGTAAAAATACTCTCTAGGTTGAGATAAGTTCACAAAAGGGCCTATTTAAGAGGTAACTGCTCTATACTCAATTTTTCTAAAAACATTGAAAAAGAACTCTTTATACCTTTCTGAAAATAGTACTATATTTTCAATGTGAAAATAATACCCTATTTAAGGCTATTAAAATTTCTCTTTAACTGACTGAAATGCTTCTTAAAAAACTTTTTATACTTTTCGTAAAATAATATTTTCTTTCTCAATATAAAAATAATATATTTGGGGCAATTAACATTTCCCTTAAAACTCTTCTGAAAATAATGTTCTAAATTATACTTGGACTCACTTTGATATTCCAAAAATAATTGCACAAAGGCTTTGAACAAAATATTATCAACTAAGGTTAATGTGAAATAAAAGCATGAACAAAAACCCAATAATGTCAATGCATAAAGTATCAAAATCTCATAAATAAGAACTCAAGATACGAAATAAGGAACTCAATTCTTATCTAGAATTTTGTGGAATCTGTGGGAAAAACATTGTACTGAACTCTTACTGACTAAGTTGAGATTTAAAGTGTGAGGATGAACTGGTCCAACAGTATGATTAGCCTTACATACCTGGAAAACAATATTCTTAGAGAAACTTGAAGAAAATCTTGGAAGATGAAGTGTAGAGAAGAGTCATGGATTGAAAACCTTAGGTATCTTGAAGAGAATCTTGAACTTGCAGCCTTTATATCTTGAGAAATTGGAGAAATCCTTATCTAATCTTTGGAAGAAGGAGAATTAGAAATTTTGGAGTTTCTATACCTATAATGATGATATTAAGTTATAAGATGGACTTATGAAAGTTAATTGAGGGTAAAAGGTCTAGAATACCCTTCTAGGAATGTACAAAGACCATAAAAATCTAAGAAAATGATCTTTTAATGAATCACGTCGGCCTAATCACCGATTTGAAGGTCTCCTTACCGAAATAGTCGCCGGTTCACCAAATAGGGCTTTAGATCTCCAAAATAGACAGAGACTTGCAATTTTCAAGATGATTTGGCGAGCTAGTTCGGTGATTCACCAACCCATTCGGAGATTCGCCAAATGGGTAGGTGTTCTCGCCAAATTTCCTAGACCGGACATGTTCTAGTAAAAGATGATAACTATTTACTCCAATCTCCAAATAAGGAAAACTTGGTGGCATTGGAAAGAAGACACATTGACCTTTAATTTGATAGGTTATGGGCCACCTAAATCTTTATATGTTGAGAGATATAATTATTTGAAATTGACCTTTATATGAACTCATACGAGAACTTAGCTGATAGGAGTGCTTTGAACTTGACTTGATCTTTGAGGTCCCTTATGGCCCTAGATCACTTTCGATACACTTGGTAAATGCCCTTAAAACACATGATAAGTAGGAAATCACCCGACTTAAGCTCGTATATTTATGACAAATGATTTAGATTTTAAGAGTAGAGTTACGAGGTGTTACGGAATTATTTGGGTTGTAGCTTAGAATGTTTTGGGGTGTTACAATATCCCCTCCATTGGAATCATGCGTCCTTGAATGTCGGTTGAACTAAGAATGGAAGGGAAAGGAGTTACTCTTATTATCTTTCTGATATTGAACTTGCCTACTGACATAGGCAAAACTGATTCATACTAAGAGTTTGAAATTGTCTATAGCACATAAGTCATGAACGATATGGGTTTGAACACAGTCACACTCTATCTAAAGTTATTTGACATGAACAAGGGTATCTGGGCACAAAGTAAGAATATGACTACTATGGCTTAAGCAATATGACTGGTAGCAACACATCTATACCATGCCCTCATTTATTAATACCACACCTTATTAGTTACAACTTGTAGCTCCTACAAGTGTATATGGCTACTCTTACCAAGCTCTTAGTCAAATTGCCTCCTCTTACTGTGTTCAAGCCTAACTCTAAATCACAAGGTGCTAAACATGAGGTGATGATACTTATCTAAATCATAAGATCCAGGTTCTATACCTTTATAAAGAATCTCATCCCAAGAATACTACTCCTTACCATCGCATTCAACAAACCTCAAGTCCTAATCAAAAATCACCTAATGCATCATGATTCATACTCTTGTTATCAACACCACATTCAAGTCTAGTACTATAACCACTACATGGACTCCTACTAACCAATCCTTTTAAGAATTCCTTCATCTCTACCAACTGAAATTCTACGCCTTACTACCAGGAAACCGACTAATTACTCTCATCTAACTATTACTAACAGTAAAATTTCATCTTATTATTCCTCCACATTTATAACCTTAGATGTAATAAATACACCATCACTATCACAATACATAAAATGAACCCTCTCATATCTATCATTACCCAACTAATATTATCAAGTCACTATCAAAACTGAAAAGGATCACTGAAAGAGCTTAGGGCAAAAGATCATAAGCTCAATTCAGTTAAGAAATCTGATATAAGAATATGCATGACTTAACATTATATTGTTATCCATTGAGGGAAAGTCATGACTTCACAAGACTAAGCATACTATGAGACATGAGTGCATCTATGAATAGATTCATATCATGAGGTTGATATTCATAACTTTATGGAGTAAGATTGAGATCAATGAGCTAAAGTCTTCACCTCTTATTTAGGGAACTGAGCATATAGGTGAATCTATTTGAAGCATATAAGCATATGTCATGGATATAATGATGATATGCGGACATTAACAGGGTGTTATAATGTAAAACCTTAGATTTGAAAAAAAGGAAGAAGCTAGTTTTTTCTAGAACAGGTGTATGTACTGGTGGACCCACCAACGGATCATAGGTTCACTTATGGGTCGTAGGCGGGAATCGTAGGTGGCAAGTCAAATGATTTTCAAATTTCAAGATCCAGTACCCTTTTTATGGTTCACCAAGATGGTATCTCATTTAATGTACAAAATGTAAGTACGTCTCTTAGGTGAGTCCTAGACTTAGTGAAGTTGGACTTACGGTGGTCATGTATGGACCGTAGGTTGACAAACTAACCGTACATGGGTCCCATCATTCAAGGGTCCAGAAACAAGTCTTGAACCCCACCAATGATTGACTAGGACCGTAGATCCCATCATTGATGGTGGTCGGCACTTATTTTTAAAGGAGGTTTTGCGTCTTTTCCTAATTATTCTAACCCAATACTATGTCATTTTACCCTCTACCCCAGGCCCTATATAAACATTTTTACCCCCAAACCACCCAATTAGACTCATTCTCCTAATTTCTCAAAGTTGATCAAAGTTCTTCCCTAAATATTTCTCTCTCTAAGGAAGAAGAAAAGAGCTAGGTTCCATTCAAGTCACAATTTCCACCATAGCTTTTGGGCTTTGAACTCCAAGTATGATAGTATTCACCTATGGAGCTCTTTCCTCCATAGGGTTTCTAAAATCTCCAATTTTGTAAAGTGAGATTCCCCAATCAAATTAGAGTTTTATTCAATTGACATGGGTTCCTTTCAATTATGATCCAATTGATGGATTTATGTCTTTTTATGCATGAATTGAAGTAATTGAATGAGTTTTAAAGTTGAATCCCCATGAACCCATGCATGACCCATAATTTCTAGACTATGATTATATGATGTGGTTTTTGAACTATTGATATACAGTGAGTTTATGGTATTTTTGATGCAATTCACTTAGAGTTTGTGTGTGTCTTAGGCTAGTTTATTATTAGATATTATGTTTTTATGTCATATTTTGCAGGAAATTGGTTCGAAAGCGGTTGAGATGAAAAAGAACTGTAGTGGTAGCAGAAGCAGTCGATGGAGCCAAACCACGAACCATAGGTCCAGTGACAGTCCATAGGTGATGGTTCATAGGTGTGAGTTCAAGGAATTCTGACCAAGTGTGGAACCATGGAGGCAAACGAAGCCCCATAGAGTGAATGACGGACTATAGATTGATGGTCGTCGTTTGATTTAGAGAATTGAAGTTCCAGTACTTGCACCATAGAAGAACAGGACAGACCGTAGTCCAATCCACGAACCATAAGTGGGACCATCATTTGAAGGTCCTGAAAATATTTTCTAAGTACTGAACCATGGAGGTGACCCATGGTCAGTAAGTCTGGTCGTCAATCGAAAATCGTGTCTGACCCAATTTTCCTTATTTTGTTTTCTTGCTTTGTTTATGATTTAATTTCTATAAATACTAGTTGTTATTTCGTTTTTGGGAGTTAGACAATATTGTAGACTTTTGTTTTGGTCTTTCGGGATTATTTTGCAAATTCTTAGCAACTTAATTCAAGAAGTTGGTTTTATGCAATTTGCACTTTGAATTTCAATTCAAGATTTCAGTTTTCATGTATTCTAATTGTAGAGAGTAATGGTGAGGAAGTTGGTTTACAACCTCTTGGAGTTGTTAATCTGACCCTCAGGTTCACGGTGGTTATCTGATCGAAAATGCAGAAAGGGTGCAGAATCCACGAACACCAAGGGTTCGTGATAACTACAAGGTTGACTACGATGCAGTTGGATCAGATGGGCCTATTTTTCTCCCTCCTCTACCTCCAAGACACACATATGTGGTGACCAGCAGTCTTATGCAGATGCTTACAACAAGAGGGTTGTTTGTTGGGTTAGCTTCGGAGGATCTATACGCTTACATGGCTAAATTGACTAGTGTCTGTAAGAGTAGTGTGGGACAACCGAAATTGGATATGAACATCATATGTTTGAGAGTGCCCACAACCGGAATTGGATATGAACGTTATATGTTTGAGAGTATTCCCACTGTCGTTGACTGGTGATGCCGTTGTGTGGTTTTCTGAGCTACCATACAATTCGATCTTTACATGGGACCAATTGCATAAGGTATTCATGGCGAGGTATTTTCCGGTGTCGAAGAAGTTGAATTACAAGGATAAATTGAATAACTTTGCGACACTACCTAAAGAGTCAGTAAGCAGTTCATGGGATAGGTTCACTAGATTCATGAGGAGTGTTTCGAATCACCGCATAGACGATGAATCACTTAAAGAGTACTTCTACTGAGGACAAGATGACAATGGAAAGGTTATGTTGGACACTATTGCTCGAGAATCATATGGTGAGTGCACTTTTGAGAAGATTGCTAAAAAACTTGAGAGTATTTCCCAAAATAATAAGGCATGGAGCACGTACGGTGTCCAAACTGGACCAAATCAATCAAATGATGACATTCGTGAAGAGATGGCTCAAATGAGGACATAAATTGGCTTGGTATTAAATCATGTGAGTGGAAGTGCAGAAAAGGTGAATGTGGTAAATTATCTAACTAGAACTCCACCACCGCCAGTTGAGGAATACTACTCTGAGGAGTATGTGAATTTGGTTAATGCTCAGACGGGGAGGTTTCCGAACCAACATCCAAGGTTCCAACTCGGATAATTGGTGCCACGGTCAAGGAAACCAAGGTCAAAACTATGGCAACTACAACCGTGATGAAAATTATGTCAGGGATGGAACATACAATCATGATAACAATTACAATCAGAAAAATTATGGCAACAGGAATGAGAAGGTTGGTCCTTACGTTTCCCCTGGTAATAGAGAGGTTGTACTAGTGTGACTCCCATTGATGATATGATGCAGAAAGTGATGAAGAGGTATTATGCGATAGATGAGACTGTGAAGGAGATGCGTAATGATTTATTAGGGATTGGTCAGAAAGTTGATGCACATGCAGTGTCGATCAAGTAAATTAAGCAGTAGTTTAGTCAATTTTCCGATATTGCGAACCCACGCCAGCTTGGCACACTTCCTAGCTACACCATCCAAAATCTAAAAAATGATGGGCATTGAGGAAAGTAAACTATTGATAAATCATGTCATCTGAGGTTGAAAGAGCGATAGAAAAAGATGAGGATGAGAATGAGTTTACTGAAACTCCAAAAGTGGATACAGAGAAAGAAGCTAAGGTACCCAAAAAGTTGTTCCTGTGCCTAGACCTCCACCTTCATTTCCACATAGATTGTTGAAAACGACTGAAGAGGGAAAATATTGCAGGTTCATAGCTATATTAAAGCAACTGTCCATAAATGTCCCGTTGATAGAAGCTTTGGAACAGATACCTGGGTATGTAAAGTTCATGAAAGACTTCGTGACCAAAAAGAGGCTGTCAGTTTTGAGAATGAAGAGAGGCTACAACATTGTAGTGTTATTGCTACTAAGTCACTTATGCAAAAGACAGAGGATCCTGGAGCTTTTACTATTCTTTGTACCATTTGGATTTTACACTTTGCGAAAGCTTTTTGTGATTTGGGTGCCAGCATTAATTTGATGCCATTATCCATATATAAGAAGTTGGATTTAGGAGCTCCAAAGCCGACTGCGATGTGTTTACAGATGGCTGATAAAACTGTGAAGAGGCCCATTGGAGTGCTCCAAGATGTCCTTGTGAAAGTGGAGTCATTCATTTTTCTAGCGAACTTTGTGATACTTGATTGTGAGGTTGATTTTGAGGTTCCCATCATCTTAGGGAGACCATTTCTTGCTACAAGGTGTGCCTTGGTTGATATGGAGATAGTGCAGATGAAGTTTCGATTAAATAATGAGGAGGTAAATTTTAACATATGTAGGTCTATGAAGAATGAAAGTGATCTTAAATGAGTATCGGTGGTAAATCATAGTGTGGGGCAAGAATCTGAGGTGTCTATTGAAGAGAGGTTAGGTGTTAATGCATTAGCTGCTGTAATAATGAATTTTGACAGTGATGGTATTGGTGACTATGATGAGCTAGTTGCTGCACTTGATAGGTTCGAGTTTCGTTTCAAACCAAAACGGTTGGAATTAGACTTGAAGAATCGAGACACCCCACCTACAATATCGTCTGTTGATGAGCCTCAAAAACTGGAACTTAAGGTTCTTCTATCTCACTTGAGGTATGTATTCTTGGGACAAAATAGCACATTTCTGACTTGAGTAGAGGGCAAATAGAGCCTTTGATATCGGTGTTGAAGTGGGGTAAGAGGGCTATAGGTTGGACTATTGCAGACATTATTGGGATTGCACCAGGCATTTGTTCTCACAAAATCCAATTCATGTCAGACAACAAGCAAAGTATTGAGCATCAAAGGAGACTAAATCCCCATATGCAAGAGGTTGTGAAAAAGAAGATCATTAAGTGGTTGGATGTTGGAGTTATATATCCTATTGCCAATAGTAGTTGGCTTTGCCTAGGTCAGTGTGTGCCAAAGAAAGGAGAATCACTGTGGTTCCTAATGCTAAAAATGAACTTGTTCCAATGAGGTCAGTGACCGGTTGGAGAGTGTGTATGGACTACCGCAAATTAAATGCATGGACTGAGAAAGACCATTTTCCAATGTCGTTCATGGATCAAATACTAGATCTTCTCGCTGGTAAAGGTTGGTATTTTTTTCTAGATGGGTACTCTGGCTACAATCAAATCTCCATATCTCTAGAAGACCCAGAGAAAACCACATTCACTTGCCCTTATAGGACTTTAGCCTTCAAAAGGATGTCATTTGGGTTATGTAATGCTCTATTGACCTTCCAACATTGTATGATGTCGATATTTTCAGATATGGTGGAGGAAACAATAGAGGTATTTATGGATGATTTCTTTGTGGTAGGTGACTTATTTGATGATTGTTTGACACATTTGGCTGAGGTACTAAAACGGTGAGAATAGTGTAATCTTGTGCTCAACTGGAAAAGTGTCACTTTATAGTGAAAGAGGATATAGTTCTGGGTCATCGAATTTAGCAAAAAGGTATTGTGGTTGATCGAGCTAAAGTTGAGGTAATAGAAAAGCTTCCACCACCCATCTCTGTTAAAGGTGTTCGAAGTTTTCGTTGGTATGCAGGTTTCTACCGGAGGTTCATAAAAGATTTCTCTAAAATTGCACACCCATTGTGCAAGTTACTTCAAAAAGAGTGTAAGTTTGATTTGATGATGCTTGTCTGGGAGCATTTAGTGAGTTGAAAGAAAAGTTAACTTCGGCACCTATCATTATTTCATTGGATTGGGGGAAACCAAGTGACGTGTGATGCAACTGGAGTGGCTCTTGGTGTGGTATTAGGACAGAGGCGATAGAAAATTCTTCATCCAATTTATTATACAAGCAAAGCTCTAAATGCGGCTCAAAAGAACTATACGATAACTGAACAGGAACTCCTTGCGGTGGTTTTCGCATTTGAGAAATTTAGATCCTACTTGCTTGGTACTAAGGTCATAGTGCATACTGACCATTCTGCAATGAGGTATCTGATGGCTAGAAAGGATGCAAAACCAAGGTTGATTAGATGGGTGCTCCTACTACAAGAGTTCAATTTTGATGTAAATGATAGAAACAGAATAAAAAATAAGGTTGCTGATCACTTGTCCAGACTAGAGAAAGCAGCTATGATCAATCTAGAGGATGGAGTTGAGATTAATGATGTGTTCCCTGATGAACAGGTATTGACAGCTTCTTATGATCTTATCCCTTAGTTCGCAGATTTTGCTAACTACATGGCAAGTGATTTGGTTACGTCGGATTTGTCATTTCACCAAAGGAAAAAGTTTATGTCTGATGTGAAGAAATTCTTCTGGGATGAGCCTTAGTTGGTTCGTGTTTGTGCTGGTGGGATTATTCGTCGTTGTGTCCCCGAGGTTGAGATGATGAGTATACTAGAGGTGTGTCATTTATCGCCTATTGGTGGGCACCATAGTTGTATCCGAACTGCCCATAAAATTTTGCAATGTGGGTATTACTGGCCTACCATCCACCAAGATGCTCATGATTTCGCCAAGTCTTATGATCATTGCCAGCGTGAGGGAGGAATTTCGAAAAAGCAAGAACTACCAATGAATCCAATACTAGTGATTGAACTTTTTGATATTTGGGGTCTTGACTTCATGAGTCCATTTGTGAGTTCGAATGGGATGAAGTACATTCTTGTAGAGATTGACTATGTATTGAAATGGGTGGAAGCAGTCGCGCTTTCAAACAATGAAGGAAAGAGTGTCACCGCATTCCTGAAAAATAATATATTCTCCAGATTTGGTACACCGAGGGCAATCATAAACGATGGAGGTTCTCACTTTTGTAATAAACTGTTCAAGGCGTTCCTTGAGAAGTATGGTGTTCACCACAGTGTAGAAACCCCTTATCATCCAAACTCCAATGGGCAAGTTGAAGTGTCAAATCGTGAGATAAAGCAAATTCTTGCAAAGACCGTAAATGCTAACAGAACTGATTGGTCAAGGCGGCTTGATGATGTTGTATGGGCTTATCGCACTACATTCAAAACTCTCATAGGTATGTCCCCCTACCAACTTGTAAATGGGAAGTCTTATCATTTGCATGTAGAGCTAGAGCATAAAGCAATGTGGGAGCTAAAGAAGTTGAATTTGTATTGGGGTGCCGCATCGAGTTAAAGAATGAATCACATGAATGAGCTTGATGAGTTTCGCCTAAAAGCATATGAAAGTTCAGCCTTGTACAAGGAGAAGACAAAAAAGTACCAAGATCAGAAGATCGATAAGCGTGAATTTGTTGTCTGTGATTTGGTGCTCTTATTTAACTCAAGGTTGCGCTTGTTTCCTGGCAAGCTCAAGTCCAAGTTGACCGGGCCATTCAAAGTAACTCAAGTATTTCCACATGAAGTGGTTGAACTTGAGAATAAGGAAGGAATGAGGTTCAAGGTGAACGGACATAGAATAAAGATCTACTTGGGGAAATCTGAGAGTGATAGAGGAATGGGAACTTGGTGAAGTCTGAGTAACTAAGGTGTGTGCATCGTGCCACGACGTTAAATCAAGCGTTGCTTGGGAGGCAACCCAAGATGTACAATCTAGCCAACTATAGGAGTTTCTTTTCAATACAGGGAGTTTTTCTTAAACTTGCAGTTTTCTTGATAGATGTTTGTTAATTTTTAGTTTTAGTGTTTGCTAGATATAGATAGAATACAGTGTGTGTCTAAAAAGTGTCTAGAAAATGTAAAAGGAAGTCCTAATGATTGCTACATGTTCAGGGAAGAAAAGGAAAAATCTGCATAAAATAAGTTGATGCAGTGATCTACGGGTCCCAACGATGGTCCGTCGGTCCATCCACGGACCGTGGTTGGCATCCGTAGATCCCAAGTATGTCTCTCAATTTTTACTAAGTGTCAGCATGATCCAGGGAACCCATTGACGAACCATCGATTGACTCACGGACCTTCGACGTAGTTTCATGGGTCCAAGTTAGGTTTATAGTCGACCCAACCCAGACCCCTACAAAAATAAAACCTTTCATTTTTAAATTAACCCCCCATTTCCCTCATTTCCCCTAACCGTTTCAAAATATCCATACACCCTAAAACACCCCTCCAACTCCTAAATTTTATCCATAACATCTTCCCTTTCCATTCTTTTACTCCCATTTCCCCCAAATCTCTCCCAAAAATCCATTCCCCCCATATCCATTATTTTTCCAACCTTTTTTCTTCCACAAACACTCATTCAAGTCCAGGTTCAGTGGTAATTTTGCTTGGGTCTTAAGAAGAAGTTGAAACCAACACACTTCGTTTTGCTTGTAAGGTAATCGATCTCACCAAAACTTTGATTTGTTTTCACTGTTTAAGTTGAAATCAACGAAGTTGTACTTGACCTTGGGTAGGCATTTGCATGATAAATTGGTATAAAATAATCCAAACACTATCCTTGGAACGATGGTATATGGAGTGTGTTTCTAAATTTAATTAAATAAAGAGGATTTGATATATAAGTGGGTGTCTTAAGTTAGGGTTTCAAAGCTTGTTGATTAAATGTGGGATTTGAATGAATGAAACCCTAGGAATGATAGACTACTACATAATATGTTGAAATGCATGTTTAGACTCAAAATATGTTGATTATTGTATTGAATGTGTTGTATGAATTTGGAACCAAAACCTGCACAGCACTAATCAATGACCTCAACCCACAGATCGTAGGTCGTGGTCCATAAATTAAATGCACATAAAATTAGCTAAGTCAGGAACTACGGTGTGGACTACGGTCCGTCGTTTGATCGATGGACCATTTTGCACATCCGTGGTTTTCCATCAGAGACTCAATAATGTGACTTCCTGACCTACGAAGTTGTCCAAAACTTTTTAAATTTTTTGTCTAAGTCCAAATAGTGTTCAAAATAAAAATTCTTGGGTTTTGTTGACTTATTTAAGTACTAACATGTCTTCCACAAGTACCATGGCACCAAAACAAGCACCCGAGTACGCAAAGAAAGGCAAGTCCAAATCTATTGCACCATCCTCCTGCCAGCTGAATGAGTCCAGTGAGGACGAGTACATCCCGTAGACCACTAAAGGCTCTCGTACTGCCCCTGGACCACGAGGAATAGGGCCAACCAGATTATATCATCCAGTGACAAGGTCGAGGCCACTTTCCCCCAGTCTGAGAAGGGGGCTTTACCTTTAGGAGAGTCGCAATACGGCTTTGAGTCGAATTTTGGATCTGGTTCCAGATGTACTTTTTCCTCTTCTTCCGATGCCGATAGCACGGGGGATGCACATGACCCATCCAGCACCAGAGTTAAGCTGGTTCATAGTGCCACCGAGCTGAATAGGTGGTGTGTTGAGGGCCAGTACCAGATTTATGTTGATTAGAAGGCCTTGAGCGAGCACAGAAAGATAGCTCGCCTAATTACTGATGAGCATTGGGTTCTGACAGGGAGCCTCCACACGATACCCTCCATCCATGCTCTATTTAAGCAGCACAGGTGCGACTGGATGGCTGAGAGTCTAAGGAGATATAATGAGGAAATGGTGTAGGAGTTCTACGCCTCATATGCTACCACCATCTCTAGTGACTTGCCACCAGGCGCCAAGGCTTTGGCTCAGCCACCTCTCCTAACTACCATGGTGCGGGGTCTACCGGTTGACATTTTTTAGAGCACTATCTGTCGTCTTATGTACGGCCCGACACACACTCTGCCTAACAATACGGCAGAGTTCAACTACTGGATGGGGATAGTTTAGGGCCATGCTTTTCGAGACCCCGAGCAGAGAGAGTCACTACTTCAGTAGATGGCACGCCATATAGCTGATGAGAGAGAGAGCATCGAATGAGTGCAAAATATACAATTGCCGATCAAAAAGGCAACTCTGTGTTTTGGGGCCAAATTTTGGTGGTCCATCGTCCGTACCAGACTGTCCCCCACACAGGTACACAATTTCATTACTTGGGAACGAGTGGTGATGTTTGCTACACTACTAGCGGGATTAGAGGTTGATTTTGCCCGGATCATTCTTATTGAGATCCATGAGAGGACATTCAGGAGGATGACAACCATACCCTTCCCATGTTTGATTTTCCAGTTGTGAAGAGAACCTACTGTGCCGATATGGCACTATGATTGATTGGTTGAGGTGACCAAGACGGTGGATGTTTGTCTCATCTAGGATGATACTAACTCCGCTTCCCTGCATCAGAGTACACTAGTTGTTGTTCTTCCTTTGGGTGATGATTTAGTTCGAGAGGTTGAGCAAGTTGAGGCGGCATAGGCTGATGATACTTTCGTACCTCCCACTACCACGGATGTAGAGGCTCCCCACTCCATTGCCACTAGTCAAGCTATAAGCTCATCTCGAGCCACTCCCCCTTCAGGGTCCACCTTAGTTCCTCTAGCCCGAGTCCAAAAGTTAGAGACCCATATCTCTACCTTTCTGCAACACATGAGGCCCTGGATGCAGTGATCCGTTGAGGAGTCAGAGGCTCGTATGGAGCGGATGATGGAAGCGAAGACTCAAGCGGTCCACAAGCAGCTAGATTCTTTCGAGTTGAGGATTTTGGAGCGTCTTGCTTCCACCATTGATGTTGCTACTTTCCAAATGGAGTTGGCTAGGCTTCGGTATGATTTTGATGTTTTTCTAGCCCATGTTGAGACTGTACTGGAGGTTGCACCTACAGTTGAGGAGGATGAGGTAGTGATGACTGCTCTTTTTGGCGACACTATGCCACCACCCGACCCTTCCCATTCGGCTGATCGCTCTTCTAATAATGCTTCGGATACTAAGGAGGCTTACTGGGCGAAGAAAAGGGAGCGACAGTAGTTTGAGGCAACCCAGAGATAGTCTATTATAGACGAGGAGTTGCGGTAGCAGCCATCCCTAGAGGTTGATCTTAACCCTTTTATTTCGAGGACCACTACCGACTGTATTCCCACTATTTATGAGGGCTCTACTGATGGCATTCCTATTGTTGATCCAACAGGTTCGGGGAAATCAGACCCACCTGCATCTTGATGCGTCTTCGACGCATATGCGCCACAAGTTTGCTTCACCCTGTGCTTTATTTTATGTTCTTTTTTTGCATTGAGGGTAATTGCACCTTTTTTCGTAGGGGTGGGGTAAATGGGTTGTGAGTGATAGGGTGAAGTCTGAGTAACCCAACTCATAACCCTCCCTTAGGGTTTTCTTGCCTGTGTTCTTTTCCCCCAAGGGACTATTTTACTTTTATGTTGAACCGACATGTGTAGGATTTCATGTGTAGAAGTAAGTGGAATAATAAAAGCATGATGGCATAAGAGCATGAAATTGATACATGTCCAAAATTTTGAAATGTGCTAAATCTATAGGTTTAATGATTTGAATGTGTTTGGATCTTCATGTGACATGATAAGGAGCCGGTATGATAGCATGACTTAAGCTAAAACTTAAACTGGGTGCTTCAATAATTTGATAATGAAACAATGTGCCAAGTGTGTGTGAGTAGATTTTTTATGTTCATGCAGTATTTGCCAATCTAGAACTTGCCCCATTGGTGATGCAAAGATAATCTAGGCTAGAAATTGAGAAATGATCATAGGCCCTTGTTCAAATAAGTCCACTAAAGCCTAAAAAAATATCCAACCAAAAGAAATAAATGCTCTCTTTGATCCAAATATTTGAGCCTAACGAATACCACTTCTTTCAATACACCTAACTCACCTTTCCTAAAAATACTGTTTTGGCCCTGGTCCCTCCTTGACATGCGCACCTTAACTTAGGCCAAAAACCTAAGTTGAGGATGGCTGATTTAGAAGTTACCTTAATCTTGGCCTTGGTCCGACCTCAGACATTGTGCACTTCAACTCACGCAAAATACATGGGTGGCTATGAAAAAGGAAACTGAAAGAAAAAGGGTATGAAAAGAGTTATGAGTAGAAGAAGGAAATGGATAGAAGAAGATGTGACTAAATTCAAAAGAAACAAAAAAAGTGATAATGATGTTGAATAACAAAGAATGAAGAAGTAAAAGAAAAAAAGAAAAGTGAAAGACAAAAAGTGAAAAAGAAGAGCGAAAGAGTCAAAGTCACATCTGTGCTGAAGAAAGTCAAGGAAAAGAGTAAAAAATAAAAATATGTCAGAATTGGTTGAGAAAAGAGGTAAATAGCCAATGTAATGTCAAGGAGGGAAGATAAGTCACTAAAAGTACCCAAATGTATCCTACCTGACCCTGAGCCTACGTTATAAGCTAATAAGCTCTTATAGTGATCCTAGTGACTAGTTTGGAGAGTCTATGCAGTGAAAATATGGGCAAACCTATGGTATTGAGCATTAACTGTATTTGAATTCACTTCTGAGCATGAGTGTTCACTGAATCCTTAATCTTAAAAATCAGATTTGTTGTGTGAAAAAGGATTTCTTTGAAGTGAGGGCACTAGTTACATTGTTGGAGAGTTGGTACCTTAGTGATTGTTGAAAAGTATATGTGGTGATGTATATTGGTCTGTCTATGTCATGTATTGATTCTCATGAGTTAGCTTGTTGAGTCTAAATGAAAAGATCTGCACTAAGTGATGGAATTGATTGAGAAAGTCATGTGATTGCTTGAGTTTGTATGTTTGCTTCTAGATAAGTGTTGTTTAGAGTTTTAGTGTGTCGCTTGAGGACAAACAACAAGTTTAAGTTGAGGGTGTTGATATATCGTGAGTTTACGATATTTTTTATGCATTTCACTTAGAGTCTGTGTGTTTCTTGGGCTATTTTGTTATTAGATATAATGTTTTTATGTAATATTTTGCAGAAAATTGGTTCGGAAGCGGTTAAGATGAAAAAGAACTGAAGTGGCAGCAGAAGCAGTCGACGGAGCCAAACCACGAACCGTAGGTCCAGTGACAGTCTGTAGGTGATGGTTCGTGGGTGTGAGTTCAAGGAACTCTGACCAAGTATGGAACCACGGAGGCAAACGACGCCCCGTAGAGTGAACGACGGATCGTAGATTGATGGTCGTCGTTTGATTTAGAGAATTGAAGTTCCAGTACTTGAACCACGGAAGGACAGGACGTACCATAGTCCAATCCATGGACCGTAGGTGGGATCGTCGTTTGAAGATCTTGAAAATATTTTCTATCTGCTGAACCATGGAGGTGACCCACGGACCGTAGGCTGATCCTAGTCCGTAGGTCTGGTTGTCGATCGAAAACTGCGTATGACCCAGTTTTCCTTATTTTGTTTTCCTACTTTGTTTAGGATCTAGTTTCTATAAATACTAGTTGTTATTTCCACTTTTGGGAGTTAGATAATATTGTAGACTTTTTTTTTTGGTATTTTGGGATTATTTTGCAAACTCTTAGCAATTTAATTCCGGAAGTTGGTTTTATGCAATTATGCACTTTGAATTTCAATTCAAGATATCGGTTTTCATCTATTCTAATTGTAAATTCATGGTTTAATTTAACCCTAATATGAATTGTGAATCTTCAAGCATGAGTAGTTAAATCCACAACTAGGGTTGTGGGAAACATGAGCAATTAACAATGTATTACTAGTAACTA
Source organism: Solanum acaule (assembly GCA_036250505.1). NCBI lineage: Eukaryota > Viridiplantae > Streptophyta > Magnoliopsida > Solanales > Solanaceae > Solanum > Solanum acaule. The sequence goes on along the minus strand of JAJOOR010005890.1, from coordinate 31,940 downwards.
AGTAATTCTTGAATAGTGTTTATGCATGTATTGTTAATCTTTTCGTTTAAAAGTCTTTCTAGCGGTGTGCAATGTTAGAACTCGCCTCTTTCCTACTTGCCTTACCAAGGGGATAATGAATGAAAAAAAGATTAAACAATAGAAATTCAGTTAAGGATTTGCTGCTATCTAATAGTCTGACTTTAATCAGTTGATGTGAGGGTGAATACCAAACTCAATTGACACGAGGACTAATCTTGGGTAAAGGTAAGGGTTAGTACAGCGCACACCCGTAGATTTACCAAGTCGCGGGTGAAAGTTCCTACTTAGATTATTAATCACTTAAGGATACATAACGTATCGGCCTTGCATGTCAAACAGTAGGATAGAAGTACTATTATTAGGAATATTGCGTTAAGAGCTTGTGAGGAACATATATATACCCTAGTTTTCATCTTATATTGATCTCTAAACTGTGAATCTTGCTTACTTGTTACTTATTAACTTAAATCAACAAATTGTTAGTTTAGTTACAAAACCCCCCTTTGGTTACTTTTCTCAGAAATAGTTTGACTAAAAAGAGATAATTGTGAGTTAAGTATAAGTCTAAACCATATTCCTCGGGGGATCGACCCCAACCTACAAATTGGGTTCTTTATTTGGCAACGACCGCTTATACTTCTTTTGGAAAGTGTAATTTGGGCGTATCAACTATGAAAGATGAATTTATGAAGATATGTATGTTCTTTATCAAATGGTTGATTCCAAGTATCGGTTGATTTCATAATAATATGATTGGAAGTCTATGTATTCGTGATTGCTACTATATGTGATTGGCATGTTTTTACGATATTGCGGGTTGTGCATATGAGTCCAAGGCGAGGACAAGGAGTCCGAGCTATATTGTACTTGTGATTATAATTATTTTAACTATTGGATTAAGTTTATGGGGGCTCAATTCTTAGTTGTTCTAAACTATGTTTCTGTTTATCATGATGTTATTGGTTATTGAAATGGTGGTTGTTACATTAGACAGATGACGGAAAGTCTAGTGTATGGTTAAATGATGAGATAGGTCATGGTTGTCTAGTGTTTCTAGAATTTATCTTATTAGGGTAATTTGAATTAAAATGACTGAGTTAGCCTTAGGCGCCAGTTTTAGGTATGGGTATGAAAGGTCCAAGATAGTAGGTTGATTAATCGAATTAAGGGTTATCTTGCATTCAGAAATTTCTATCTGATAGAAAGGTGAGGCTATAATTTGGAATTATTGTGGTCTTGTATTCATGGATATTAATGTAGTAGAAAGTTAGTCTATGATCTAATATCAGAGTGACATCACAGGTGGGCTTGAGAAGCCTCTGAAATCACAGGTAGGCTTGGGAAGCCTTAGGGTGATATCACATGTAGGCTTGGGAAGCCTTATGGTGACGTCTAGAGTTACATCACATGTAGGCTTAGAAATACTTAGAGTGGGAAAGAGGGTCAAATGTGTTAATGGTAGAGTTGACATCAGAATGAGATAGGAAGCTAGGATCAAGGTGTACTAGTTTATGGGCATTATACCCGTGATAGTAAAAACAGGTGGATAGAGACTCTGGATGGTGTAATTTTCATATTGTATTTTCTCTTCTCTCTACTCTATATTATGTGGTAGGTTCGAGTCAACTAATGTTGTTTACTAGTATATGTTGTTTTACAAATACTACTCTTTTGCTATGCCACATGACATAGTCTAGTTGCAGGAATTCAGTAATGTTTCATAGGTGAAGACGATGATCTTCGATAGCTTCTACTCCTCTTTCCTTATGGTGGGAGTTGTTCCTTATTTCTTTTATAAGTTGTACTCTTAGAAGCTCTTGTACCTGTTTAGACTAATTCCTTGGGGTGTTAGTACGTTTCCTTGTAAAACAACTTTGGAGGTTTAAATTAATTTATGGCAATTTCATAACCATTTAGGGTGTTAGCTATGACTTGTTTCGCATGTTAGGTTTGGAGTTGAGGGTTCTATTATTTAGGTGGTAGAGTAGGTGCTCTCACGGCCTAGTGGATTGGGTCATGACAAAATATATTTAGAGACTCTTAAAACTAATATAAGCTAAAATAGTTGATGTAACACTATTAAACTACCAAAAATATGAGGTCTTTATTTTTATATCATTTTTTGTTTTATCCTTTACTATTTATTTATTTCTATAAATTTATTTGTTGAGTTTTTTCATATGTATGTCAGGATTTTGATATATTATGCAATTTTAATCTTTCATAGCTCACTATAATTCAAAAGATATGCAATAACTACACATTACCTCTTAATTTTACAAGAAATTTTCACTGTAATCAACTTACAACTAATTATTTCAACTTTCAATAAAATTATTAATTCAAAAGATATTATTTCGTGAATTATTTTGATTATGTCAATAGTTATTAATTATTAATTTTATTGAAAGTTGAAATAATTAGTTGTAAATTGATTACAGTTAAACTTTCCTGTAAAATCAAGAGGCAATGTGTAGTTATTGTTTTGTTCATTTTTTCAGTTAAAGCTAAAAGAGCTATATAAAGTTTACAAAAATCTTTTGATTTAGAAATTGAAAGTGCAGCCCTTATTAAGCAGCATATTTGATTAAATTGATTAAAGAAATACACTTCTAAAAAAAATTAGTAATTAACTAAATTAAATGACTTGATGTCACAAAAAATACTAAAAATAAATAAATAAATTATGTGATAAAGTTAAAGTTTGATGACTTCTATGTCATACAAAAAGTTTTTAAAAAATGATTTTTGTATGATAATTCTTAAGGTTCAATGACGTATGTGTAACAAAAAATAGAAAAGTGACTTTCGTGTGATAAACTTAAAATTGAATGACTATGAGTGAAATTACTCAATAAAATTACAAGAATTCAAAATTTCCTTAAATAATCCAATCTCAAAATTTAAGTTTTAACTAACTTCGACTCATAGAATAAAAGATCAAAAACTATATTTATGTTAACATTTATTTTCCCTCTATATATCGTCTAGTAGAGCCACATCCTTTTTAAGCAACACATATCTTTGATTCTATCATATTCCTAAATCTTTTTCTGCCTAGTTTAACATCATGGAAACATTGATTTTTTTACATGTTAGCAAAATTGAAGAAGGCATTTTTCTTAAAATGTTGACCATGGATTTAGGAATTGAATCATCCAAAAAGGTCATGTCTATTTGGATATTCTTGGAGTCCTACAATTGTAAAAAAAATTATAATCAAATTTCTACTTGTGTTGAATTTTTTTTAAAGCCTTTATATTGAAACTGAGATAGCTTTTAAGATGGGCCTTTTAAAGGTTTTTCATCTTTTGTTTGAATGCTAGGTAGGGGGTTTCTTCAAAAGCACATCTTCGGTGCTGAATCATCAACTCCTTAAAAGTGTCATATTGAGTCCAAAAGTTTAAGAATCTAAAAGGTTTAATTATGTTGAGAGTTTCTTCTTCACATGAAATGATCAAAGGGGCATAATTTGAACTAATTTTAGATAGGTGTTCAACTTCAATTGAGGAAAGATATTCTGATACTAGATATTGAAAATCACTTTGTCCAACCTTTAAAAAATGCAATCCTCTACAGCTCTACCATTCCACCAAGTGTAAGTGTTTCCTTTAAATCCCACATGAATTTATGCAAAAGGTAGAATCTTCACATTCTTCTACCGTTACTGATAGTCCACCTAATTTTTCTTCCCCTGAGACAATAAGATTAGAATCTCCTCCAATAATCCAAGGTGATTCCATGTTTGTGGCTAGAAAATATAAGTTATCCCATAGTTCCTACCTTTTTCTTTTATCACATTTAGCATAACAAAATGTTGAAATGAAATATTTGCCAGAGTCTTGATGACACAACTTCAGCGTAATCAGTTATTTTGTGTCCATCAAGATTTTTCATTGTATACTAGTATCCAGAAATACCCAAATCTTGTCATTAGTATTAACAATAGTTGTTTCCATTCCTAGACTTCTTCTATATTTCTGCAGATGTTTGCAGTTTTTAAATGGTTCCATCAGAGCTACAATAGAGTGCTTACATTGTTTTTGTAGACTAACGAGTCTTTGAAATGTCCATTATTTACTAACAGACCTAATATTCCAAACTAGTACATTCATCATCATTTATACTTTAACGGCACTATCCTCTTTTGAATCACCCTCTTCACTTGTATAATTTTTTGATTTTTTTTTCTTTGTTTTTCTGGCAGGAGCTCTTATGGAGATATGCTTCTCCAATTAGCTTGGGGAAATTCTCAAGAATGACTTCTTCATTTTTCTCATCTTTTAATATGTTCATTGCTTCCCATATTTTTGTCTATGTTACCTTGTTACATTGTGAGTTACTTTAGCTGTTGAGATCTCCTTATTGGTATGTTTAGACACTTGTAATGCCATTGTTCCCTTTTTATCTATGAGACCATCATTCATTGCTAACAAAAAATTTTTTGTCTTTGATGAGCTTGATTCTGGTGATCTGGTTGTTTTAATATCTGTATTTTGAAGTTGGTCCATGCCCATGATGATGTTCTATGATATAATTTTTTGGTCAGTTTTTCTTCTGTTACTAATGATTCTGCTTGATTTTTCCACTCATTTTCCTCCCAAGCTAATAGAGATGGATTCATCAAAAGAGTCTTCTAGTTCCTCTAACCTATCACCCTATTTTGAACTAGAATCTTCCCCTTTTTTCTTAGTCATAAATTTCTTGGATAGATTTCTTTGAGTCGGATTCATCCAAAGAGTCTTCTAGTTCTTCTACTCTATCACCCCATTTTGAACTAGACACTTCCTCTTTTTCCTTAGTCATAAGTTCCTGATAAGTTTAGCTTAAAGCTATCTCAGTTTCAACATAAAGGGTTTTTTTAAAAATAATTCAATACAAGTAAAAATCTAATTGTAAAATTTATCAAAATTATAGGACTCGAAGAACATCCAAAGAGACCTGACCTTTTTGGATGGTTCAATTCCTAAATCTATGGTCATCATTCTATAAAAATAGCCTTCTTCAGTTTTACTAACATGTAAAAAATTCACTTTTTCCAAGATGAAACTAGGCAGAATAAGATTTAGGAATATGATAGAATCGAAAAATGTATTACTTAAAAAAGAATGTGGCTCTACAAAATGATATATTGAGGGAAAACAAATGATAATATAAACGTTATTTTTGAATTTTTATTATATGAGTCAAAGTTAGCTAAAACATAAATTTTAAGATTGGATTATTTAAGAAAAAAATTTAATTCTTGTAATTTTTATTGAGTAATTTCACACACAATCATTCATTTAATTTTGTGTTTATCCCATAAAAGTCATATTTCTATATGTTGTTTCAGAAATGCCATTTAACTTCACGGATTAGCACACAAAAAATATTTTTTAAAACTTTTATATCACATAAAATTCATCTAACTCTAACTTACTCACATAAAAAGTATTTTTTTTGTATTTTTTTTGTCACATAAATCATTTAATTTAGTTAATTACTATTTTTTAGAAGTGTATTTTTAACCAATTTATTCAAATCTGTTCCCCAATACTAGTTACACTTGACATTCAATTTCTAAATCACAAAACTTTTGTAGTAACAAAGTTGTAGGAAAAACTGGACATTGACTACTTGGGACAAAGTTTTTTTACCTAAGAGGGTTGGGTTTCAAGTTCAGGTTTGAGGTGTCACAAGTCATGTATGCTAAACTCTGGTGGAGGTTCAGGATTGAAAATACTATTTGGCTAATTTCATGTGGAACAAATATTATAAGATGTAAACATCTTCTCTTGTCTAGTGGATATGCTTCAAAATAGGGAGAAAATTGAGCAATTATTATGGTGGGATGGTTTGATAATTGGACTAAGTTGGGCTTGTTATTTAATAAGCCATCAAAGGTACTTACTACAAAAGTTTATTTAGCTAACAATGAGTGTGATTATGATTTAATGAGGCATTATCTTTCTTGTAACATTTGCTGAACATATGCAGCCACCTGAATTATTGTAGGCATGATGATATGGAGGATAGACCTTGGTGGAATAAAACAAGCTCAAGAAAATACACAGTGAAAAGTTGGGAGTTGTTGAAAAAGAAAGAGGAGGAATCTAATTTTTTAAGAACATTTGGGTGAAACGACTTCCATTCAAAATATCTTTCTTTACTTGGAGGGGTATGGACTCATAAATTCCAAGTAGATTCACTTATGGATCTATGGAATCCTACCTCTCACGTTTGTTATTATTGTGAGGTTCCAATTAAGGAGTCTATGGATCATCTGTTTCTTAAAAGTGAAGTTGAATGATGTGTTTGAAACTCTTTTACTACTGCTGATGGTATTACATGTCCATGGATTCAGGTGAGGCAGTCTTTAAAGAAGTGGTCATGAGATGCTCAAGGAAATGGTAGGCAAAAGACAATCTTAATGTTGTTCCTAATGTTTCTTATGGTGTCTTTGGAAGAAAAGAAACATTGTTATTCACTAGGGCTCTTACTCTACCCTAAAGGTCATTTGTGACATTAATAGCACTCTCAGAAATCGTATGAAATGGAAATTTTCTTACACATATATATCAAAGAATTTTCATCACTTGGTAGCATTTTTTGAAGTGCACAGACCTATTTTCGAATCTACCATAGTGAGATAGTGTGCACATTCTAATGGTTGGTAAAAATTTGATACAAATGGGGCCTCTAAGGGTAATCTAGGCCTCCGTGCTGCATCTTTTTGCATTAGAGATCATATTCGTATATGATTGATTCTAAGAGGTTGAAGATTCCTAAAACTACTAACCTACGTAGCTGAAGTTGTTGTTATGAAAGAATAGTTGCAGTACTATTTCGAGAACAATTTATCAAATGTCATTATGAAGTCTGATTCATTGGCTTTGGGTCAATGGAGAGTGGGAGATTCCATGGATTATGACAATGGAGCTCAACTCCATTAAAAGATTAAGGGCCCTAATGTCAGTAAGAGTACAACACTCCTTAAAGGAGAGAAATACTCTTGCTGACTTTTTACTAACCTAGTTTTTTTAATTTTGCAGGTTCATACGATTTACACATTTTCAGGAGGGCCCAAGTACAAAAAGAAGGATAATCAATCCAGTTAAACAAAACATACCTCATTTAAAAATCAGACAAGCAAGCAGTAGCATGTAAAGTTTCAAAGATCAACAATATGTGATATTTAACATATGATATTAAGTTGAATGATGATGTGTTAATTAATTTTGGTTGATTAATATACCATGCACCTTGTGAGAGTTTGAGGTGTTACATATGGTATAAAAATAGGACTCATAAGATACAAATAGCATCCATAATCTATATCTATGGTAAAAGCATAGACTTCTACAGCCAACACATGAGGTGTTACATAGAAGATTGATGATTTTAATAGTCTTGTCCATTAAAGGGGTATATCTATTTTCGGTTGTGAACAATGTTTAGATTTTCGATGCAAAGACATATCATGTATTGTTGCATAAAAGGTGAAGTGTAATGTTTCAATTTTGGATTTTCTTTAAGGTGGTGGTATTAAATCTATTGGGATTTCATTCCATCAAAATTAAATTCAAGAGAAGAACTCTAGACTCACCTGAGATTACAAACAAAGATACCAAATATGAAGCTTTAAATTAGTCAACAGATCGATTGTCTTGGTGAACTCTTTTATTTGTACAACGGTTCAAAGATTAGATCTATTCTTAACAGAGTAGATTTGGAGCGGTTCAGAGAAAGATTAGAAACTTAGCTCAAGATGTGACGAGCAATATCCAATACCTGGAAAATCATGAACTTTGTTAGGATCTTCGGGATGGCGGTGGTATCAATCCTACCTGGGATTCAACCCACTGTCTTCTTGACCCGAGCAATGAATGTTGAGTTACATTGCAGGCCTGGGAATTCACATGCTAAGCTCGTTAGATCTGCTAGGATTTTAGTCAGCATCTCATCAAATCAACTATTTAATTAGGATTACAAGCTAGAGGAGGAACTTAGTGATGCACCATTCAGGATGAGTGATGCAACGTAAATAGATGGTGGAAGCCGTCAAGATTGAAGAAGATGATGCGTCAATCTAATTCTTTAGGCATTCCAGCTACTTCCCTAGTTTGGAGTTATATTTATTTCCTTTTCTACCTTTTTTATTTGCTTTTGTTGATTTAGACTTGGGCTCAACACTTCGGCCCACTTGTCTGGTAATTAAAAAGGAATAAATACATAGTAAAATATACCAAAATAAAGACCTCACATATTCAGTAGTTTAATAGTATTACATCAACTTTGTTTAACTTGTATTAGAAATTTTACGAGTCCCTAAATACATTATTACTAATTACATTATTTATCAAAAGTAATATTTTATATTTTTCACTATATTATCTAAAATAGCCCAAAACCAGTAAAAATAATAATTGATACACAGTAAACTAAAATCAGCATATATATCTACTTAACTTTATCTCATTCACTGAAATAATTTTTCTAAATTCACCTACTTACCAATTGTTTATTATATATAGGAATAGTATTACCGTTAACAATTGAAAGTATTATTTACGACAATGAATACTTCTACAATTTATGAATATTTTTCTTATATTTACCTTATTTTAATAACAATTATATATGTAACACCCGAAAAATTTAAAGTTAAGACTCAAATCATTCTTAGTCTGTGAATAAGATTTTACCGAGTAATTTTAAATTTTCTTAGGTGTTCAGGTCACTTGATGTAACACCTCGAGTTTCAAAAAGAACTAAAGAGAAATTCGTTCAAGTCACCCTTTAGTTTAAGTTTTTGGGTCAACCTCAAACGAACATAACTTTTAGCACATAAAGAGTTGGGTGACCCATGAGGTATCAAATCGAAGACCTTTGAGTCCTCTTTCCAACGCCGCCAAGTTTGCTAAAATTTGAGTTCAAATGAAGGAGTTATGCCCGTTTGAGTGCAGTCTCTCTAGATAAGGCCTTTTCATCTGTTTTAAGGAGAGGTATTTTGGTCTTTTCCTTACCCCACTAGCCTAACACATTTGAAAAAGCTAGGCTTCGCTTCAAAATAGACATGTAATTGCTTTTGAAAAATATTTCAAATTAATTTTGTTTTATTTTTACGCAACCCCCCACCACCACCCCCACCATCCCTACCCCCTACCCCACCCCACCCCACCCCCTATCCACCCACCACCCTATCAAAAAAAGTTTTTTTAAAAAATATTTTTGAAAAATATTTCAAATTTTCAATTTTTATGCTATCCATTCCCCCTACCCCTACCCCAGCCACCCCCCAACCGCCATCCCCCGCCAATTTTTATTTTTTTTTAAAAAAAAATTGAATTTTTAAATTTTCATTTTTTTACGCTACCGGGTCATATATTATTTTTCTTAAGGTACTTTTTAATAAATATTTTTCATTCACCAACTAAACATTAAAAAAATATTTTATATTCACCAACCATGAGAAAATAAGTTAAAAACCAATTGTTTTCCAAGAAAACATCTTCTAGGAAAATACTTTTCATGGAAAACAGTTTCCTTCATGCCAAACACATCCTAAAACTGTAGCTTTTTCCTGCTTCAATTGCAAGTTAGAGTGGTGTAATTGCTCTTCTCGTTTATTTTTTTCCAAATATTGTTTAGTAATCGTATTAAGCGATGAATTTTATTTTGCTTGTTTAGATTTTTCATATTCAGTTTCTGCATTAGGAGACAAATTAAGGTTTAGTTTTCTTTGTTAATATAATGTATGAGATAATAACTTAGAGTACCATTTCGCAATTCAATATAAGCCTATAGTTTAATTTATTCTACCTATTTGACCTCCATGTTTAAAATTTGAGTTTAGGCTTACTTAAATTCTTGCAGTTTAGGAATAATCAAATTAGGTGAAACTCCTTGCTTTGGATTTTCTTTTATTTTTCTGATAATCTTCTAAGGAAAATACTTAGGTTTGGAATTTTCCAAGTCCTTGTACAAGTTTTTTTTAAAATTCAATTTTTGATATCTACATTATTTATAGCGCTGATTAATCTTAGATTTTTCGCCATGTGAAACCTATTTAAGGCGGAATTACCAAGTTTTTGATGGAGTGTCAATCCAAATATCTTTTTTCTTATACCTAAAAGTATTAATCATGTGGAAATTTCAATGAAAATTACGTAACACACAAATCTCTTTCACATAGAATTTTCATATTGGAATAAATTTATTAGGAATTTTATTATTAAAAGAATAAGGAAAATGGAAAAGTTGTCTTCATATCAAATCATCAACTAAAATTCCAAAGTTTACAAAATGTGAAATTTACTAGTATTTTTTTTGTCCAAACACATGAAAAACAATCAAAACACAACAATACATTTTTCATCCAAAAAAAGAGAGTAGTTCATAATATGGATTTTTCTGATAATTTGCAGCAACTGTGTTAATTGTGTAAAGCCAATTTGTTTTTCTTTTGGAACTAATGATTAGAGGAAAGTTCATTTGGCTTTTTGTGTCAACAATCAAAATATATCGCTACTAAACACTTGTGATTCTGAATAAAATAGCTCATCCTATCTCGCCTCATTCACATACAATGATTATAACTAATGCAATAAGACACATGTTACGTGTATAATAAGTTTTTCCACATTCACATACAATGTTATCGGGGGGATGGACTCATAAGAGCCTCCGTGAATCATTCTTCTATATCAAATCACAAATAGTAGAATATTTCAATAAGTTGAATCCTCTGCATAAATTAACTCTAAATGTCAAATTTGTTAGCAATATTATAATTATTTCAAAAGATTTAGTTACTTTGAGCCAGAGCAAAACATTTAACATGTGATCTTTGTACTACTTTGTCATCCAACTTGGTGACCAAGTATTGCTCTACTTGGTGCCAAAGTATTAATTTACTTGGTGACCAAGTATTCTTGGTACCAAAGTAATCTCCTAATCTTCTCTATATAAAGATCAATTGTTACTTCATTAAGCATGAAAAAAGTGAGAACATATTACCAAAGAAAAATAGAAAACACTTTTCTTTCAAACACTTTCTTTCAATAGTCTTGCTGGTTTTGTAGTATTTATATTTTGTTGATTCATGTATCCTCTAATTAATTTAGAGAGGGCTTGTTTAATCCTGGGGAAACATTTCACACTGCTAAAATAATTTCTTAGGACAGTGCCTAGCACGACTCAAGTATTATATAAATATATATTACTTAAGAATATTATTGTAGTAGTTTTTATCCTAATTCATGTATTATTATTTTGATATTATATTTTCCCCATCTATTTATAATTTCCAACAATCTAAGAAACTATGGCAAATAATATATGTCTTGATACTACTAATAATATTTATGATGGTGCTACCATAGCTACTACTGTTCCAGCCACTATGTCAGAAGTTTATGGCATAGTAAACTACAAAAAGGAGTTATTCAAAGCAAAGGAATCAACACTGCAAGCAAACTTAGTACAAGACCAAAGCAGTAACAACAAAAGGTATGTTCGCTACTAAACACTTGTGATTCTGAATAAAATAGCTCATCCTATCTCGCTTCATTCACATACAATGATTATAACCGATGCAATAAGACACTTGTTGCGCGTATAATAAGTTTTTCCACATTCACATACAGTGTTATTGGGGGGATGGACTCATAAGATCCTCCATGAATTATTCTTCTATCTCAGATCACAAATAGTAGAATATTTCAATAAGCTAAATCCTCTACATAAATAACTCTAAATGTCAAATTTACACGCATCATTTAATCAGTTACCTTGAGAATAATATGTGTTCACTGTCCAATAAGCCCCTCCCTGCATTACCATGCCGTTGGTTTCTGAAGTATCTAAGAAGTAGCTGAGCCTGCATATGTATACGGTAAGAATACATGGATTAGAAAGGAAAGTGAGGTTTTTGTAAAATCATCCTACCTTTTCTCTGGCTCTTGGGGTGCCAGACTGTGCAATGCCACTAACGGAGGTACAGCTCCTTCGTGGAGAACCATGTTGCAGAACTTGCTACTGTTAGTGCATAATTGCAACAAAGTGGCTGCTGCATTCTCCTTACCTCTTGCAGAACCGAGCTCAATAACCTCAACCAGTAACTTTAGCTCATTTAATGTGTAAAAGTAATTTAACCAGAATCCATTAAGAAAAAAAAAATTGTGGTTTAAACCCCATTGACTTAAAATCCTGACTTCGTGTTGCTTATTTAGGTAATGTTTTCTTAGGATGATGTTTGGATCTATTGAAAAATATAAGACTTTTAACTACTTAGAATGTGTTTGGATCTAGTAAATATAGACGTCTAAGTTCTAACTATATATATATATTGTTGAGACTCTTTATATGGTCACACCCGTGTTAGATCCTCAAAAAATGCACAACTTTTGGAGGATTCAACCCGCAAACGGCGGCAAGGAGCTAAATTATACTTTGATAAGCCACTACAGGTGTTGTTTTGCAAATCACTGAAACAAATACTTTAGAAAAAGAATAAAGTATCAAACAATAGAAGGTTGAATCATAAAAGAATACATTACATAATCAAGATAATTAGATACATAATCAAGAGAAATGTGGCATACCTCTTATTAATTGACTGAATGATATCTAACAAGAAGCTAGTTACCAAGAAAAGAATCAAAGAGTTGACTATGGTTGCATTTGACTTTATACTAGTTACTTTATCTATTTATTTTTACTTGTCTATTTTAGATTTTGTATTTTTTCTAAAAAATATATTGATTGATATTGTAACACCTCATATTCGAGAAAATAGAAAAATGCAGTTTTCCGAACCTGGTGCAAGAACCACGAAAGCCACCAACGGTCCGTGGTTTGACACACGGTCTGTAGGTGGGGTCCGTCGTTGGGGTCCAGGATTTAGGGATCTCTGATCCCATCCACGGCCGACCAGTACGGTCCGTGGTTGGACCTACGAACCGTAGGTCTGGCTGTAGGTGAGGGTCAACAACTAATTAGAAGAAAATGGTTGTTGGGTCAACTTCAAACAGTCATATCTTTTAGAACAAAATGAATAAGGTGGCTCATGACATATTGAATTAAAGTTAATTGAATCCTCTTTCCCACCCCACTGAGTTTGCTAAATTCCAAGCTTGGAGTGAAAAGTTATGCCCATTTTAGTGAAGCCATGTCGGGCAGAGTCCAAACCACAACCCAAGTCGACGGCCGTTTTAAGTCAGGGTCATATTGGTATTTTTCCCTATGTGTTGGGGCACTTAAACTACGTTGTTTGATGCCTAAACTACATCGTTTTACTCAGTTTAAGCCTAATAACCTAGTCAGACATATCCAGAACCCTCGTTCTCCAAAAATCATCAAAATTAGAACGCAAAAAAAGAAAAAGATGCATCAGTTTCTTTCAAGAACAAGAAGCAGTGTTCTTCAAGTTTCAGCCTCAAAATTCAAAGGATTTCTCTGTAGATTTCGTCACCAGATATGTGGGATTTCACTAGTAGGTTCCTTTCATCCACTAGGTCCTAGAATTCAGTCAGTTCCTTAATTCGACATATCTTGTTTAGACCAAGGGTTTGTAAAATCATGGGAATTTGTTGTGATTTCCATTGATATAGTATCCACAGTCTAAATATCATGTTTTCTTGGAAACGTTGCATAATTCCTTGTATAAAACTCTAAATTATCTTATTTGATGAATTATACTTTCTTGGTCAGTTAAGCAGAAAATCATGCTCCAGATTTTGAATGTCACATTCTCAGTATATAAATTTGCATTCTCAGTTAGCATGACAGTATTTTGAGTTATTCAGTATTTAGTGCATTTTAGCTTCATATGTATTCAGTTGGGAATAGACTTAGCACCAAGTTAGACTAGGGTTTAGCGTACCCTCATAGTCCCAGAACTACGTGCCCGCGTAGGATTTTAAGTCCCCTCCTTTGGGCATCAGTATTAGTGATCATATATTGATCATGCAACAATCATGCCTTTATACCCATGGCAAGGGATATTGGGTCCTCTCGATGAGGCGTATACATCAGACTCCACTTTTAGCTCACGTGGTTTATGTCAGTTAATAGTAGCTCCACAGTCAGACTTTTAGTGCATTGACCAAGTTTTTCAGCATTTATATTAATATACAGTTTAGCATGTATCTTCATGATTAGTACTTGGTCATTTCATTCATCTTAGCTTTTCAGTTATGATTCAGTATTTATATTCTTGCTCAGATTATGTCATTGCTCAGTTATGCTTTGTTCAGCTCATATACACTTTTTCAGCTTAGTATATCTATATAATGCATGCTCAATACATTCCAAGTACTGATGCATACTCTGCGCTACATCCTTTTTTTGATCTAGGTTCAGGCAATCAGCATCCAGATCACGCTTAGATCGGTTCTCAGTTTGACTTCAGTAGCTTCAGTAGTGAGTCCTCATACTTCAAGGACAATATACATGCTTTCCATTTCTTTCTTTGCTTTCGGTTTTCAGTTTTGTTAGAGGTAGTTGGGGGCATGTCCCAGCAACTCAACTCTGTTAGAGGTTTTTTAGACATATTAGTAGAATCAACTTGAGTTTTTAAGTGGTTCTTTCAGTTACCACTAAACTCATGTTATGTATTATTATGATTATTTAGACTAGTAGGACTTGTTCCTCTTCAGAGAATTATTGATTTAGCTTTCATTTAGTTCATTTTACTTAGCTATTTTCAGTATGTTCATGCTATGCCAAATTTAGGGTTAGCTTGGGGTCACTGGTGATCCTAGGTCCCGTGTTACGTCAACAATAGACATGTTTTCCATTTCAGTCTTTGCTTTCAGTTTTTAGTTTTGTTAGAGTTAGCTGGGGGCATGTCCTAGCAACTCAACTCAGTTAGAGGCTTTTCAGACATATTAGTAAATTCACTTGAGTTGTTAAGTGGTTCTTTCAGTAACCACTAAACTCCTGTTATGTTTTATTATGATTATTCAGACTAGTTGGACTTGTTCCTCTTCAGAGAATTATTGATTTAGCTTCCACTTGGTTCATTTTACTTAGCTATTTTCAGTATGTTCTTGATATGCTAGATTCAAGGTTAGCTTGGGGTCACTCGTGATCCTAGGTCTCGTGTTACGTCAAGCTGGTAGCCTCGGGGCGTCATAAACTTGGTATTAGAGCTAGGTTCAAGATTCTTAGGATGTTTGAAAGCCGCACTAAGTAGAGTTTCTTTCATGGGTATAAAGCGCACCACATCTATGAGCGGGAGGCTAGAAAGTGTTTTAAGAAAAACTTCATTCCTTTGCTATTCTTATCGTGCGTGAGGTATGATTCAAATTCTCCTTTCTAATCCATCGTTATGTGTTTCAAATCATGCCTCTTCGTAGAGTTAACACACAGAATGCTAATGCATGCAATGCTAACGCAATTCCTCCAGTCCCGAACCATAGGGTTATGAATGCAGAATTTTGGAATGTAATCCAACTCTTGGTTCAGAGTGTGGCCAATCAGAACAATCAGCAGGCCCAGTTCCTGCAAACACGAATGGTGGATCAGCTGTAGCTAGAGTTCAAGACTTTGTTCGGATGAATCCACATTAGTTTCTAGGGTCGAAGGTTGGTGAGGACCAACAAAACTTCATTGATGAGGTTAAGAAGATTCTTGGAGTAATGCAAGTGACTGGTACTGAGAGTGTTGAGTTAGAATCCTATCAACTCAAGGATGTAGCTTATATTTGGTTCACGTATTGGAAGGAAAATAGGGGTGAGAAGATAGCTCATGTGACATGGGATTATTTTGCTAGAGCTTTTTTGGACAGGTTCTTCCCAAGAGAGTTGAGAGAAGCTAAGGCACAAGAGTTTATGAACTTGAAGCAGGGCCCAATGTCAGTCCAAGAACACGGACTGAAGTTCACTCAACTCTCAGGGTATGCTCCACATATAGTTGATGATTTAAGGCCACATATGAGTAAGTTCTTATTTAAAGTATCTGATTTAGTAAACACCGAGTGCAGGAATGCTATGCTATTAGGAGACATGGATATCTCCAGGCTAATGACTCATGCTCAGCAGGTTGAGAGAGATAAACTTATGGAAATGTCTAAGGACAATAAGAAGGCTAGAACATGAAATTATGAATACTCTCGGCAAAGGTCGGACGGTGGAAATTGCTCACAGTTTCAATAGAGGTCTACAACCCCAGCACCTTCATCAGCTAGCGTTCCGTCCCTCACGTTTCGATAGGATCAAAAAAGTAGGGCAACAGACTCTAAGTCATAAGGGAGTGCTTTAGGTAATTGAACCTTTCAAACTTGCCCAAAGTGTGGTAAGAACCATCTGGGTGAGTGACTTGCAAGCAGGGAAGGGTGCTTTGGGTGTGGTTAGTCTAGCCAAAGGTTGAAGGATTGCCCTTTTGCTAGTCAAGGGCAAGGAGGTAACAATAATAGAGCTCAGTCCACAGCTCCAGCAACACCAGTTGGTCGCCCAACTCAGCAGGGTGCTTCGTCTAGTACAGGTGGTGGTCAACGCCAGAATAGGTTGTATGCTCTCCAGGCTCGCCAAGACCAAGAAGATTCTCCTTATGTGGTCACTGGTATGTTACAAGTATTTCATTTAGATGTTTATGCATTTGTTAGATCCAATGGAAACACTGTCTTTTTGTAACTCCCTATATAGCAGTAAACTTTGGTGTTAGTCTAGAAACTCTCTCAGAACCCTTCTCAGACTCTACTCCAGTTGGTGACCCAGTTATATTTAGACGGGTATACATAAATTGCCCTGTCACAGTCTCTCAGAAATTCACCTCAGCAGACCTTGTAGAGTTAGAAATGGTAGATTTTGATATCATTCTAGGTATGGATTGGTTATATTCATGTTATGCCTCAGTCGATTGTAGAACTAGAATCCTTTGGTTTCAGTTTCCAAATGAGCATGTCTTAGAGTGGAAGGGTAGTAGTTCAGTGCCTATATCGATTTATCTCTTACATTAATGCCAAGAAACTGATTTCCAAAGGGTATATCTTTCATTTTGTTCGGGTTAAGGATTCAAACTCCAAAACCCCAACTCTTGAGTCAGTCCTTGTAGTTTCCCGAAGTTTTTAACACCCCAAAATTTAGTAGACTAAACTAGGGCTAAGTGTGAGGGAAAGCGCCAAGGAAGAGGGCTAGGGAAGCCCATTCTTCCATAGACACTACCCACCTTCCCACGACCACCACCACAACTCGTGGTGAGGACCACGGCTCGTGGTATGGCTCGTGGTGGGCTAGGAAGTGGCTAGGTGAAATCTTCCCAAAATAGTCCCCTCCACACGAGCAAGTTCAGAGCTCGTGAAGGATATCACTGGTCGTGGGAAGGCTCGTGGTGGTGACTTAGTTTTAGGGGGATAAAGGGGTGGCCACCTAGCTACTGGTCCAAGGACCATGGAGGGCACCACGACTCATGGTGAGGACCACGGCTCGTGGGACCTCACACGGTTATGAGGCAGACCATTGTAAGCTAGGGGCAATTTGGGTCTTTTCGAAATTAATTAGATTAAAACTAAGTCATTTTGTCTAAGCCTAGGACCACCTATATAAGTCATTTTAACCCCAAAACTCACACATTCAAGTCATTATTTCCAAAACCCAAAAGAAAATCAATGATCTTTCTCTCCAAAATATTTCTCGCTAGAAACTTGAAGAATAAGAAAGGATTCAAGTTAGGATCAAGGTCAAGCCTCAATTCCTCCATTGAAGTTAAGCTTTGGGATTTGAGGTATGATAGTTTTCATCCATGGATTCCTTCCATCCATGGAGTTCCCAAATTCCTCAATTTCAAATATTAGAATTCCCCAATTGAGTTAGGGTTTTCTTCAATTATCATGGGTTCTCTAAATTGTTGATTTAAATGATTGAATTATGACCTCTTATGCATGAATTGATGAATGACAATGATTTTATGATGATTAATCCCATGAACCCATGTAGCCCCTATGTTTTAAAGTTATGAATCATATGGTGTGGGACATTGATCTTCAAGGAAGAGTTTTGTGAAATTAAGCATGTATTGCAAACTTTACATGTATTTATGATGAAATCCATATCTAACCAATGTTTTGTAAGAGCTTATGATTGAAATTGGGTTGCGACCTCAAGAGGTAAATTATGGACTTATGCATTGTTTTATGAAATCTATGCAAATGTTTTAAGGGATCTTTGAGAGTAAAGTACCAAAGAAGATGTTGTGTTGTGAAAGGATATTCTCACTAAAACACATACTAGCTTGATGTGAAAGGTTTTCTCACATAAAAAGAATTATTAGGTTGAAAGGCTTTCTCACCTAATTGAATCAAAATGGATGGTGAAATGTTTTCTCACGCATCGTCTAAGGAGCTATCCTAATGAAACTAACTTTAATTGGTTGTCCAAGGGCACCTTTTAATGTGTAATGATGTCAAGTAAAAAATGACTATTCCATGGGAATTTATGCTTAGCACCGAGTGGATATTGAATATGAGATGGAAGCTCTCACGTAGTATAGTCGGAGTTTCCAAACTAATCTCATGAGATGGAAGTCTTCACATAGTAGAGTCCGGTTTTCTAGTAGCAATCTCCTTATCCCATAACTATGTGCCCACATAGCTTGATTAGCTAGAGGATCCACTTAAGCTAAAAGTTTAGGTTCTACCTTCGGCTAGTAGAACTACCCTTTCGGTGTGGGAGACACCGAGGGATCATGTTATAGCTCACATGGTCTCATGTCGGTTAAGGCTATATCCCCACAAGTAATAATGAACTAAGGTTACTTAATGAGTATCACATATGAGTTTTAAAGATTTTAAAGAAGAAGTTAGTTTGCATTGACCATGATTTATGACTCATGTTTTATAACTCTTTCATATGATGTTTTAGCTTGCTCAAATGCATATCATGAAATGAAATGTCCCTTTTAGCATGATTTTAAATGTTTTATGCATGACTATCATACTTGGTACATTGATTTGTACTAACGCATAGTCTTGCCTACATTTTTCCCAAATGTAGGGTCCGACATACAGGTTTTTGAGTCTCATGGCTGGTACTTGAGTTCATGATTTCCCAATCTTTGGTGAGTCCTCATGCTTTGAGGACGGAGTTGTTGTTTTAGTTTCTTTCACGTATTTCTTTTGGACATGATGTGTGAGCTAGGCCCAATTTCATTCTATTGTATTGGATGGCTATGATGAGATAAGAGTTTAGACTTTCGCTTTTCATTTTAAAAAAAGTTTTGGACTTGGACTATTGTTTTACTCTTATTGTTCTATTTCTTATGTTATGAGGATTAAGTAGCTTGTATGGAGTCCTTCGGGGTTCTATATGCCATGTTACATCTAGGGGGTACCCCTGGGTCGTGACAAACTTAGTAATTAGAGCACAAGGCTTAGAATTGTCCTAGGATGTCTCATAAGCCACGTCTAGTAGAGTCTTGTTCATATGTGTGAATCGCGCCACATTTATGAATGAGAGGCTACAAAATGATTAGGAAACTCCAATTTTTTCATTACTCTAAAGTCGTGCAATAGAGTTTAACTCTATAGGGTCCCTCTCCTAATCCCTATCATATGTTCATCTGGATATGGCTACTCAAAGAGCTTTTGCTAGGGGTAATGAGGAATACAATGTGGATCAAAAAGCTACTCACCAAGCTCCTTAAGCTTCAATCGACCCATTGGCTGAGAATGTAACTAATGCGGAGTCTAGGGCGGCTTTTCAGGTGGTAGCTCAAGCCGTGACGGACCAAGCCAATAGAGAGATAGTAGTCCCCGTGAACCCAAATGTGGGTACGACGGCTTCTAGAGTGAGGGATTTCACAAGGACGAACCCTCCAGAATTTTATGGTTCTAAGGTTAAGAAATATCCTCAAGATTTTATAGATGAGATTTATAAGATTTTGTTCATTATGGGAGTTACTTCGGTGGAGAAGGCAAAATTAGTCGCTTATCAACTTAAGGGAGTTGCTCAGATTTGGTTCAACCAATGGAAAGAAACAAGGCTGGTATAAGTGTGTCCCATAGAGTGGGAGAAGTTAAAAAATTCTTTTCTTGATAGGTTCTTCCCTCTAGAGATGAGAGAGGCTATGGTACTTGTGTTTATTAATCTTCGACAGGGCAAAATGATTATTAAGGATTATGCTTTGAGGTACTCTCGGTTGTCTAATTATGCTCCTTCTATAATGGCCAGCCCTAGGTTGAGAATGAGGAAGTTTGTGTTGGGTATATCCGATTTAGTAGTGAAAGAATGTCGTACGACTGTGTTTGTTCATGATATGGTTATTTCTTGCCTTATGGTCCATGCACAACAATTTGAAAAAGATAAACTTAAAGGGAGACTTAGGGAGGAAAAGAGGTCTAGAATTGATGCTTGTAATTCCTCTAATGTCTGATGGACATGGTCGTCTTAGGAATCGACAAAGGTTTTTCGGACAAGGTTCCTCCAATGATCCTAGGTATAATAAAAAAAAAGGGTGTCTAACCCTAAACCGCAAGGAATTAGTAGTGGATCCCTATTGCCTACTTGTGCCAGATGTGGAAAGAGACATGAGGATAAATTCTTAGCCAGCATAGATGGTTGTTATGGATGTGGTAAAAGTGGTCACAAAATGAAGGATTGCCCAATGCTTACGGCTAAAGGAAGAGAGGGCAAGAAAGCTCCTCCTAGTGGTTCGAGTTCCAATGCTCCTAAGTTCAACCAAGAGAGGGTGTCTAACCCTAAACCTCAAGGAGATTATAGTGGGGTTTTATTGCCAGATTATGGTAAATGTAGAAGAAAGCATGTGGGCGAATGTCTAGCGGGTTCCAAAGCTTGTTTTGGTTGTGGTAAGATGGATCACAAGATAAGGCATTTTCCTTTAGTTGCTAGGAATGAGGGATATAGTCATCGAAGGGCTCAACCCTATTATTTATCCGGTCCAAGTGGTTCGGGTACTACTGCTCCCAAACAAGATAGGTTCTATTCTCTCCAGACTAGAAGTGAACAAGAGTGTGCTCTCGATATGGCTATCGGTATGTTAAAAGCCTTTCAATTAGATTCTTATGCTTTACTAGATCCTGGTACTATCTTATCTTTTGTAAATGCCATATATGGCTATGAAATTATATGTGCTGGTTGGTGTGTTATTAGATCCCTTTTATGTCTCTACCATTGTTGGTGATTCTGTGATGGTTGAGATGGTTAATAGAAAATATCCTGTTTATTTATCTTATAGAGTTACTCTAGAGATTTGGTAGATCTTGAGATGCTAGATGTTGATGCTATTCTAGGTATGGATACGTTGCACTCTTGTTATGTTTCTATTAATTGTAGAACTCGTGTAGTCAAATTTTTAATTCCCAAATGAGCCTATCCGAGAGTGGAAAGAGGGAAATCTATGTCAAAGGTATGGGTTATTTCTTGTCTTAAGGCTAAGAAGATGACTTTTAAGGGTTGCATGTATCACCTAGAAAGGGTGAGGGAAATAGATCCTAGTGTTGACCAACTACAAGGAGCTAGTTGCCTTTCTAAAATTGACTTTAGGTCGGGTTAGCACCAAATGAGAGTGAAAGGTGATGATATTCCGAAACGACTTTTAGAACCCGATATGGTCATTATAAGTTTTAGTGATGTCGTTTGGTTTGACTAATGTTCCAACATCATTTATGGATTAAATGAATAGGGTGTTTAGACAATAGCTTAGTATGCTCAGTATTAGACCCTGCCAAGGGTAGAGTTATGGTTTAAGATGGTTTAAGATCGTCTTATTGTGACGGCTGTGAAAGTTAAGAAAGGACTTGATCCGACCTTAGTAGAATTGAAAAAAAAAGTGGTACTTGGGAAATCTATTGAGGCTTCCTCCCAATGAGGAAATGGTGTACTTAGATATGCTAAGGGCTTGTGTGACTGATGTTAACCCTTTCCATTTATTGAGTTTGCTTATAATAATAGTTATCACTCAAGTGTGGATGTTGCTCAATTAGAGGCCTTATATGATAGGAGGTGTAGATCACCCATAGGTTGTTTTGAGGTGGGTGAAGTTGCTCTAATAGGTCTCGAATTGGTACATAAGGCCATGGAGAAAGTTTGGCTTATAAGTATAAATTTGAAAATGGATCAAAGTCGACAAAAGTCATATGTCAATGTGAGAAAAAGAGATCTAGAGTTTGATGTTAACGGTTGGGTTTACTTGAAAATCTCACCCATGAAGGGTGTAATGAGTTTTGGTAAGAAAGGGAAGCCTAGTCCCCGGTATGTAGGCCCATAAGAAATTTTGAGACGTGTTGGTAAAGTTGCTTATGAGTTGGATTTTCCAAGGGAGTTGGCATCGGTGTATCCGATTTTCCATGTCTCTATGCTTAAGAAGTGTGTTGGAGATTCGACGTCTGTAGTGCACCTAAAAGGGTTGGGGGTGGATGAAAGTCTTTCTTATGAGGAAGTTTCGATTGAGATTTTAGACCGGCAAGTCAAGAAATTGAGAAACAAGAAAATTACTTACGTGAAATTATTGTGGAAGAATCATTTAGTTGAGGGTGCTACTTGGGAGTTCGAGGCCGATATGATGTCCCAATATCCTCATCTTTTTCCTTCCACTCCTATTCTAGCTTGAGGTAATGAGTTTCTCTTGAGTTGTCCTTGTTTTGGGAGTCATGTGTTTTTAGGTATTTCCATGATTTCCTTATGTGATCTATGTTCATGAAAACTTGTGTTTTGAAAGAAAACACATTTATATGATTGATTTTCCTCATGTTGTTGGGCATTGAGTATGAGTTGCCTATATACTTCATGAGATGAATTGATGAACATGCTTTTATCTTGGAGAAGGTAATTCCTCTTTGAACGTGAGAAATGTTGAAATTTCATGCATAATGGGTTGTTAGATGTAGTTCCTACTTCCTTGTATTGCATTGAGTATGCTTAGCTTGGAGATGAAGTTCCTCCTTAGTTATGTGCATTTAGAAGAGTTGCATGTATGTTGGGCAGCTAGTATTGAGTCTTTACTTCTGTAAGGTGTTTAGAAACTTTATTTGAGGACAAATATTCCAAAGGGGGAGATAATGTAACACCCCGGAATTTAGTAGACTAAACTAGGGCTAAGTGTGAGGGCAAGATCAAAGAAAGAGGGCTAGGGTAGCCCACTCTTCCATAGACACTGCCTACCTTCCCACAACCACCACCATGGCTCGTAGTGTGGATCGTGGTGGGCTAGGCAGTGGCTAGGTGAAATCTGCCTAAAGCAGTCCCCTCCACACGAGCCACTTCACGGGTCATGAAGGCTATCACTGGTCGTGGGAAGGCTTGTGGTGGTGACTTAGTTGTAGGGGGATAAAGGGGTAGCACCCTAGCTACTGTTCCAAGGACCACAGAGGGCACCAGGTCTCGTGGGACCTCACGTGGTCATGAGGCAGACCATTGTATGCTAGGGGCAATTTGGATCTTTCCGGAATTAATTAGATTAAAGCTCAGTCCTTTTGTCTAAGCCTAGGACTCCTATATAAGTCACTTTAACCCCAAAACTCACCCATTCAAGTCATTATTTCCAAAACCCAAAAAAAATCAAAGATCTCCCTCTCCAAAATATTTCTCTCTCTAGAAACTTGAAGAAGAAGAAGAAGAAAGGATTCAAGCTAGGATCAAGGTCAAGCTTCAATTCCTGCATTGAAGTTAAGCTTTGGGATTTGAGGTATGATAGTTTTCATCCATGGAGTTCCCAAATTCCTCAATTTCAAATATTAGAATTCCCCAATTGAGTTAGGGTTTTCTTCAATTATCATGGGTTCTCTAAATTGTTGATTTAAGTTATTGAATTATGATCTCTTATGCATCAATTGATGAATTAAAATGATTTTATGATGATTACCCACATGAACCCATGTAATCCCCATGGTTTCAAGTTATGAATCATATGATGTGAGATTTTGATCTTCAAGAAAGTGTTTTATGAAATTAAGCATGTATTTCAAGTTTTACATGTATTGATGATGAAATCGATCTCTAACCCATGTTTTCTAAGAGTTTCTGATTGAAATTGGGTTTTGACCTCAAGAGATAAATTATGGACTTATGCATTTTTTTATGAAATCTATGCAAATGTTTTAAGGGTGGTTTGAGAGTAAAGTACCAAAGATGATGTTGTGTTGTGAAAGGACGTTCTCACTAAAACACATACTAGCTTGATGTGAAAGGTTTTCTCACATAGAAAGGATTATTCAGTTCAAAGGTTTTCTCACCTAATTGAATCAAAGATTAAAAGCTATTATGAAAAGATCATAGATGGTGAAACGTTTTCTCACGCATGGTCTAAGGAGCTATCCTAATGAAACTAAGTTGAATTGGTTGTCGAAGGGAACCTTTTCATGAGTAATGAAGTGAAGTAATAAATGACTATTATGTGGGAATTTATGCTTAGCACCGATTGGATATTGAATATGAGATGGAAGCTCTCACATAGTACAGTCCGGGTTTCCAAAGTAATCTCATGAGATGGAAACCTTCACATAGTAGAGTCCAGGTTTCTAGTAGAAATCTTCTTATCCCATAACTATGTGCCCACATAGGTAGATTAGCTAGAGGATCCACTTAACCTAAAAGTCGAGGTTCTACCTTCGGCAAGTAGAACCACCCTTTCGGTGTGGGAGACACCGGGGGATCATGTTATAGCTCACATGGTTTCAGGTCAGTTAAGGCTATTTCCCAACAAGTAATAATGAACTAAGATTACTCAAATAGTATCACATATGAGTTTCAAATATTTTAAAGAAGAAATTAGCTTGCATTGACCATGATTTATGACTTATGTTTTATAACTCTTTCATATGATATTTTAGCTTGCTCAAATACATATCATGAAATAAAATGTCCCTTTTAGAATGATTTTAAATGTTTTATACATGGCTATCATACTTGGTACATTTTTTTGTACTAACGCATACTCTTGCCTACATTTTTCCCAAATGTAGGGTCTGACAGACAGGTTTCTGAGTCTCGTGGCTAGTAGTTGAGTTCGTGATTTGCCAAGCTTTGGTGAGTCCTCATGCTTCGAGGATGGAGTTGTTGTTTTATTTTCTTTCACGTATTTCTCTTTTGGACATGATGTATAGGCTAGGCCCAATTTCATTCTATTATATTACATGGTTATGATGAGACAAGAGTTTAGACTTCTACTTTTCGTTTTATAAAATGGTTTGTACTTGGACTATTGTTTTACTTTTATTGTTATATTTCTAACGTTATGAGGACTAAGTGGCTTGTATGGAGTCTTTCGGGGTTCAATACGCTATGTTACATCTTGGGGGTACCCTTGGGTCGTGACAGAGTTCCTCCCGAAAGGGAAATCGGCTTCAGAATAGATCTTCTTCCATATACCCAACCCATTTCGATTCCTCCTTACAGAATGGCTCCAGCCGAGCTTAAGGAATTGAAAGAGCAATTGAAAGACCTTCTAGATAAGGGATTAAGAAGACCCAACATCTCTACATGGGGTGCTCCAGTGTTGTTTGTGCCAAAGAAAGACGGCTCTCTTAGAATGTGCGTTAACTATGGTCAGTTGAACAAAGTCACAATCAAGAATAAGTATCCCATTGATGAGTCAGGGATTTTTACTCATTTAGGGATTAATATTTATAGTTTTAATGTCCTCAATGCCTATTTTATGCTCTAAATTAATGTTAAAGTGCTTATTTGCAGCTGTGAAGGCAAACGAGCAAGGCAAGGACATTACCGGGAAAAAAGCAGCAGAAAATTTGAAACAATTGAAGAAAAGCAACGCTGACGATCGCCAAGACCACTCGGTGACTCAGTGTGTGGCCCTTCAGCTCGCCTAAAGTTACAGCGTGCTAGCCCTGGGAAAAAGCCAACTCGGTGATGGAAAGAGCATATCGGTGAACCGCCGATTGGATCGGTGTGGAGATCCTAATCGCCTAAAGTTATAGAAGAGGAATGGTGAAGAGTCAAGTCAAGAAGGCGATGGAAAGGGACACTGGAGCATCGTCGACCTGGTTGACGATGCTTGACTAATTTTTGCCGATTGGTTCTGAAACTAAAAATTTGGTAAAGTATAAATGTGACTTTTAAAAGATGAAAAGAGAGTTCCAAAATTTTGAGCTATATTTTTTAGTGTTTGAGAGTTCCTACATTGGGTTTTTTATCCCTAACACTATTCTTTGAGTTTTGAATAGAATTTTAGGTTGGGTTTTGATTTTAAGTTGATTTAAAGCATTGTGAAGACTTGCAATTTTTTACCCAACTGATGGAGAACATAGTTGGTAACATTTTCTTGCTTTTTATAATGTGTGGCTAAAACACCCATTCTTTGGGAGTGTGATTATGTGATTAAGTGTTCTAATTAGCTTATGGGTGTTAGTATTTACTAATTTCAATGTTGATTTGAAGTGGGTTTGATTGATAGTTGTGTTTTAATTAATGAATTGTAGTTGCAAAAATAGTTCTAGTTTATCATTCTAGGCTTGCTTGAGAAAGAGGTTGTAGAATTAAAACTATCAATTAATGATTGTAGTGATTGGGTTATTGTTGATTCAGCTTGAGAAGGTAAATTTGAATCCGATCCTACCAATCTAGCTCGAGAGAGTAGATTAAATGAGGTTTTGGGTTGTTCTTAATTATTATGCTTGTCTAGGTTCGAGGGAATGATGAGTCCAAGATTTCGACTCATTTAGGGCTTGTTTTGATAGTTTAAGTGTCCTCAAATGCCTATTTTATGCTCTAAACTGATGTTAAAGTGTTGATTTGCAGCATTAAAGGCTAGGGAGCAAGGCAAGGACACTACTGGACAAAAAGGAACAAACAAGCTGAAGTGAAGAAAAGCATTCCTGGTGATCGCCAAGACCACTCGATGAATCGCAAAGTGGCTCTTAGCTCGCCAAAAGTTCCAGCGTGCCAGCCCTGGAGAAGAACCAATTTGGGGATAGGAATGGGCATTCGGCAAATCGCCGACCAACTCCGCGATAGCCACTTGGATCGCCTAAAGTTACAAGACCTGGGAGGTTGATGACAAATGCAAAATGGTGATGGAAGAGAACAAAGGGTAGACTACCGAACCACTTGGCGAGGCGCAACTTATTCCACCAAATGGACTTTCAGGCCAAAAAGTGGGCAACTATAAATTGGAATTTAAAAGGAAGATTGAGGAGTTCTGATCCCCAAGTTTGAGAGTTAGAGTTTTCTTTGAGTTTTTCAGTTTCTATTGTAGACTTTGAGGATTTCTAAGCTTAATTTTGAGGATTTGCAAGTTGGTTTTTGAACTGAATCATTAGGGAGCATTGTAAAGGCTTGGAGACTCTTACCCAGCTGATGGTAATATAGTTGGTAATTGTTTTTACCTTTTTATGATGCTTAGCTAAAACCCCAATTCTTGGGGTGTGAATTAGCTTATGGGCATTGTTATTTACTGATTTTAATGCTTAATTGAAGTGGGTTTAATCATTAGTTGTGTATGCATTTATGAATTGTAGTTGAAAATGCAGTTCTCGTATAGAGTTTTGGGCGTGATTGAGAAAGAAGTTTTAGAACCAAAGCTTTCTATTAATGATTGTAGTTATTAGGTTGATATGGGTTTAGCTCGAAAGAGTAAATCCTAAATTCGATTCTACCTATCTAGCTCGAGAGAGTGGATGAATTAAGGTTTTGGGTTGTTTACATTGTTAAGCTTGTTGATGTTCGATAGAAATCACTTAAATCGTGGTAGTTGTTCGAGAGAAAACTATTACACCCTTAGTCTAGCCTACCCACTGAGACTTAGCAATTCGTTAGTAATTTCAATTACCCATACAACGAAACTAACCCATAATCGATCACATCCCAAGAATTCCTCTCTATATTGTTATTTCCCCTGTTTTAGTTGATAATTGACAATCCAAACCCCCCTATCTGACATTTGTTGGCACTCCCTTAGAATTGTTTATATGTTTTCGATAATTTATATTCCTATAACCGATTAGACCACATTTGTACTTCATAATTGAATTCGAACAATTGTACCGCTCCCTATGGGTTTGACCCCAACTCTTCATTGGGTTTTATACTGGATAATGGCCGTCTTTACACCTAGAATTGGAAGAGGTGTAATCTGAGCGTTAATCATGGAACTCGCTTAAATCGTGGTAGTTGATCGAGAGATGGCTATTACATCTAAAGCATAGCCTACCTACTAAGATTCAACGTCTTTTAGTAAATTATAATCACCCATACAGCAAAATTAGCATTTAATTGATCACATCCCCAAGGATCCCTCTCTACTTGATAACTCCTCTGTTTTCGTAGTTATTAATTGCTCAATCTAATCCCCCATTTGATACTAGTTGTCAAACCCTACAGCTTAATTTAATTGTTTCAATAAAATCTATTCCTACAATCAACTAGAACACTCATTTCACTTCGTAATTGAATTATCTACCGTATCACTCTTTGTGGGATCGACCCCAACTCTTCGTTGGGTTTATACTAGAATGTGATCGCATACACTTAGAATTGGATGAAGTGTAGTTGAGCGTTATAAAAAATGGTGCCGGTGCCGGGGAGTGGTGTTTAGAATTATTTTAGTGAAGTTTAGTTGTGATCTAATCTTGTTTGTAGTTGAATCAACTTGGTTTGTTTTTGTGTTTTGTTGGCTGCTCTTGAACATGTTACGAGATGAGTGTTAACGGGAGAAACGCTAGCCAATTTAGACACAATGATGACATCGGTAACTTGCACGATGTCAATGAAGCTCAATTGGGTAGTGTGGGTGCTATTCGATTGCCTCCGATCAGGGGCAATGCGGTATTTCATGTGCCCAGCACTATGTTGCAGATGTTGCAAATTAAGGGTTTGTTTGGAGGTCTGGCTCACAAGGATCCCCATGATCATATCCAAAATTTTGTGTATATGTGTGGTCCATTTCAAGAACATCTCACGGGAGTCAGTTCAACTTCGGTTGTTCCTTTTTTCTCTAATGGGGAGGCAACAAAGTGGTTAGCCGACCTACCAAGGGACTCAATTACTTCTTGGGAAAATCTTACCGAGGTGTTCTATATAAGATTTTTCCCTCCTTCAAGGATTATGGCATTGAGAGATAATATTCAGGGCTTCAAACGATTGGATGGGGAACTAATTTATCAGACATGGTTGAGGTTTCAGAAGTTGCTACTTCAATGTCAGACTCACGGACTCCCAAACAACATGTTGTTACAATATTTTTACCGGAGTCTAGATTAAGTCAACAAGGGTGTGGCTGACAAACTCGTTCAAGGAGGAATTATGCAGCAGCCATTTGAAATCGCATCTACTCTTCTTGATGGGATGACGAAGATTAACCGTGCTTGGTACACTAGGGAAGATCAAATGTCTACTTTGAACTTTAGGATGACAAAGGAAAAAATAGAAAAAGACCAAGAGCGTGATGAAAACATGGCTAAAATGATGACCCAAGTGGATCTTTTGTCGAAACATGTCATGGGTAGTGGTTTTAAGACTGGGAATGCAGTTGGAGTTAGTGGAGTAAATCCCGATGATGCGCACTTTTCAGCTTTGTACAGTGAAGAAGTACACTTTCTAGCAAATCAAGGAGGAGGTTTCCGCCAAAATTATCCAAGGCCAGGCAGGAACCAAGGTTGGAACAGAAAGCGTGATGAAGGTCTGAAAGACCGTGATAGGAAATGGCGTGATCGTGGTACAAGCTGGAGTGAGCAAGATGGTGACAAAGAGATATATGTACCTCCCCATGAACGTCAAAAGCCAAAAGACCAATGGGATGACCCTGAAAATTTCCGCTCTAAAGATATGCTTGCACACATTCTCAACAAAGTGGAAGGGTCAGATAAGGTGCTAAAAGAAATGAAAGATGACGTCTTATCTCTCAACCAGACGGTTACTTCTCACTCAGTGTCCATTAAACAGCTGGAAACACAGATGGGTTAAATCTCTTCTCATTTAAACCCAAGGCAAAAAGGAGGTCTCCTAAGTGATACCATGGTCAACCCAAATAATGAGCCTTGAAAGCGTATCTTCGTCATGCCACGATATTAAATAAAGCACTTCATGGGAGGCAACAAATTTTTTTAGCTTTTACTATTGTTTTTTGAATAACGGGTGTTAGATGTGCATGTCAAAAATTTGAAGTTTAGGGAAGATGAGCTTTTAGGCGAGCCTAGGTACCAGTCGGTGATTCACCGAACAGGTCGGCAAGCCCGATCTGGACCACTGTTTGGACCAACTAACTGGCTGGAGGTTCTGTAAAACTTGGTGGACAAAAGATCCATTTGGCGCATCATCAAATGGTCGACGACATAAGTGGGCGTCCCCGACTGGCGCGTGAACTGAAGGGTCATAACAGCCTGAACCATTTTTAAATTCAAAAAGTTCCATCATTTCATATTTTTAGACCCTTGCACTTTCACAACCATATTTTCGATCTTTGTTCTTGATATTTTTCATGAGGATCAATTGCTCGGAGGGGATTTCGTGCGTTTTTGCTTGTCGATTCTCTAGCCTAGCACTCATTAATCTGATCTTGAGGTTGGTGATTCAAACCCCATTTTAAATTCTTATAATTCCCAAATGCATTTTCGTAACTTAGTGAATTATCTGCATGATCCTAATTGCATGAATAATTTGTGTTAGTTTGTGGCCTTGTCGTACTTTGTTTATGCGTATTATGGCCTATAACTGTTATATCCCATGTGTGTGAACGATTCAAATTATGGGTTTGTTGTGATTAATTGTTTGGGTTGGTGTGGGTGAAGTCTGAATAACTCCAATTACACCGATAAACTAATTTTTCCCAATGAAATAACGGGTGATGTCATTCTTAAGGGCAAAAAACGTCTATTGGTAAATTTTGGATGAATCAGGGGACTATTGAGTACCCCGAGGTCATTAGTGGTATGGGTTTAGGCTTAATTGCACATAATAGGTGTTTAATTTTAGTATTGTGGGCTGCGCATTAGAAATTGGAGCTTGGGGTCAAAATCTGGCACGAAGGACCTTTCGGTGAGCTTAGTCGAGCTCGCCGAATGGTTTGGCGGTTCGCCCAATGAGTCTTAGATCACCTTATTATTCTCCAATTTTGTTGAATTGATTCTCTAACATTCGGTGATACACCTGAGCTCAACGAATTCACTCGGTAACTCACCGAATGTATGTTAGATCGCCCTTCTACAGTCAGTGATTCACCGATGTGCAGATCAAAAATTTGAAGTTTAAGGAAGATGAGCATTTAGGCGAGCCTAGGTACCAGTCGGTGATTCACCGAACAGGTCGGCAAGCCCGATCTGGACCACTGTTTGGACCAACTAAATGGCTGGAGGTTCTGTAAAACTTGGTGGACAAAAAATCCATTCGGCGCATCATCAAATGGTCGACGACATAAGTGGGCGTCCCCGACTGGCGCGTGAACTGAAGGGTCATAACATCCTGAACCATTTTTAAATTCAAAAAGTTCCATCATTTCATATTTTTAGACCTTTGCACTTTCACAACCATATTTTCGATCTTTGTTCTTGATATTTTTCATGAGGATCAATTGCTCGGAGGGGATTTCATGCGTTTTTGCTTGTCGATTCTCTAGCCTACCACTCATTAATCTGATCTTGAGGTTGGTGATTCAAACCCCATTTTAAATTCTTATAATTCCCAAATGCATTTTCGTAACTTAGTGAATTATCTGCATGATCCTAATTGCATGAATAATTTGTGTTAGTTTGTGCCCTTGTCGTACTTTGTTTATGCGTATTATGGCCTATAACTGTTATATCCCATGTGTGGGAACGATTCAAATTATAGGTTTGTTGTGATTAATTGTTTGGGTTGGTGTGGGTGAAGTCTGAATAACTCCAATTACACCGATAAACTAATTTTTCCCAATGAAATAACGGGTGATGTCATTCTTAAGGGCAAAAAACGTCTATTGGTAAATTTTGGATGAATCAGGGGACTATTGAGTACCCCGAGGTCATTAGTGGTATGGGTTTAGGCTTAATTGCA